>CATPAA010000050.1:0-38173 GCA_954870645.1 Agrotis clavis
GTCAGTTTTATTTATGAAACCGCAGAAAGTAATAGACATAATCGAAGTTTTTGGGTGTATATAAGTCAGGTCAATTTTTAACCGACTTCAAAAAAAAAGTAGGTTCTCAGTTCGACCTGTATGTATGTATGTATGTATGTATGTATGTATGTATGTATGTATGTTTGTCCGCGATTATCTCGCGTTTGGCTGAACCGATTTTGATGCAGTTTTCAGGAAAGTGTTCATTACATTCTGGAGAAGGTTTTAGTATATAACACTAATAGATATCCCGTGACGTTGCCCGCGTGGATCCGATTTGCTTACTTGGGTCGTACATTTTAAGGGACGATTGCATTTTTGTCCGCGATTATCTCGCGTTTGGCTGAACGGATTTTGATGCAGTTTTGAGGAAAGTGTTCATTACATTCTGGAGAAGGTTTTAGTATATAACACTAATAGATATCCCGTGACGTTGCCCGCGTGGATTCGTTTTGCTTACATGGATCGTAGATTTTCAGGGACGATTGCATGTTTGTCCGCAATTATCTCGCGTTTGGCTGAACCGATTTCGATGCAGTTTTTAGAAAAGTGTTTGTTACATTCTGGGGAAGGTTTTAGTATATAACAATAATGGATATCTCGTGAAGTTGCTTACATAGATCCGTTTTGCTTAATAGGATTGTAGATTTTCAAAGACGCCGATTTTATGAAGATTTTTGTTGTTGATTATCTCAACTAAAAAGGGAAAAATAAAAAACTTTTTGAAAAAAAGGGAACCGACTTCAAAACCAAACACAAAAAAACTATAAAATAACTTTTCTTTCGGAAGTCGGTGGCCGTATGTCAATGAAATAAAAAAAAAGCAAAGCCACCGACTTCCGAAAGAAAAGTTATTTTATAGTTTTTTTGTGTTTGGTTTTGAAGTCGGTTCCCTTTTTTTCAAAAAGTTTTTTATTTACTCAAAAATTACTGAATGTATTTTAATGAAACTTTGCAGCAATATAGTTTATACATCCGAATAAAATATAGGCTATCATTATACGATCTTCCGAGGCTCGAGTAGCTAGTCGCGGTAGTATTAGCTAAAATCAGATCTTGCAATTGCAACGTCAACTCTAGATACTTTAAACCTTTTATACAACATTATAGACACATAATGTATGGCGTAAACTACTTTACCATGACAAATTGTGAAGCAAGTGACTTTAAACCTCATATAAACCGAGATTAGTTACACACTGAGAAAACTGGCAATCATAAAAGAGGTGAATTCAGCTTAAAGTATGATGAATTCACTCCAAGGACGGAGCATAGTGATTCACCAAAAAGAACGATGATAATACTGATGTTGATGATAACAGTATTTAAGATGATGTGTCACCATGGATTTAGTAGGACGAGCATTTATTATATTATAATATTTCCCACAATTTTTCAGTGACGTTATCATATATCCAGTTACGTTCTACTATTTTTCCTACTATTTTACAATGACTTCCTCACATATCCAGTTACGTCCTACTATTTTTCCTACTATTTTTCGGTGCCTTCCTCATATATCCAGTTATATCCTATTATTTTTCCTACTATTTTACGATGACTTCCTCACATATCCAGTTACGTCTTACTATTTTTCCTACTATTTTTCGGTGCCTTCCTCATATATCCAGTTATATCCTATTATTTTTCCTACTATTTTACGAACACTTCCTCACATATCCAGTTACGTCCTACTATTTTTCCTACTATTTTTCGGTGCCTTCCTCATATATCCAGTTATATCTTATTATTTTTCCTACTATTTTACGATGACTTCCTCACATATCCAGTTACGTCTTACTATTTTTCCTACTATTTTTCGGTGCCTTCCTCATATATCCAGTTATATCCTATTATTTTTCCTACTATTTTTCGGTAACCTCCTCGTATTTTAGGTTAGGTCCTCTTACTTTTCCTACTATTTCCTCATATCTCTGGTTATAGCCTATTATCTTACGGAGGTCGCCCTCAATAGGAGGATTGTGTTTTTTAATAAACCAATTAATATCTCTATAATACACCAGTGATTAGTTGTAGTTCTACTCATTCTCCATCAGTAGGACTACAACTAATCACTAGTGGATTACACAGAAATTGTTTGGATTATTAGAAATCACAATCCTCCTATAATAGAGGGCGCCACTGGACTTGCATGATCTCCTTATTTTAAGTATCCAATATTGGTTCTTTCCTTTTAAATATTATTAGGTTTCAGACAGAGGACATTTGATTTGATTTGACATTTGATTCGATTTGTCAATCCAATTACGTTTTTTTTTTGTATTGTGTACTTTATATATATTTTTTGAAATCAGTGTTCATTATGAATGATTGTTTTTGTACTTTTATTGAAAGTTTATTTTAAATTATTTTTAATTTTCGTATTTTTAATAACTAACTATTGCATGCTAGTCTTATAATTTCATAAATTAAATTAACTGAAATTCATGTAAATTAAACTATTTTTTTTACAGAATGTTTGCTCACAATTGTGTAAGTTGTGGTTACCTGTAATTGAGTGCTCATTACGGATATTGTTATTTTATTAAGCAAGTGTATAATTGTAACGTATCATTTAATGTTTCCCTCGTTGGTAATCCATAAATAAATAAGTGTGAGCTCAATATTAAAAAAACGGAAGAACCATATACTTGAACCTTAAAAAAATGGGGAGCAAGTAAAAAAATAGGAAAAAGTACCTTGGCAAGAATGGTAAGAAGGGATGTATGTATAAATTAAACAGAAATTTGAATCAATGGCATTTTTATTTCCATAGTATGAATGAATATTATAAACTCTAAACATTTATTCAATACAAAAGAAGACGATGAGAAGACGAGATGTTTGGTTTAGAAACATTATTTCTAATAAATTCATTCCGAAGCGCCGGCCGACTGCAACTGCAGTCGGTGAATTTAATCATACAATAGCGGCGCTAGTGTGACTTATCTTACGCCTTAAGGTGATTGCTCCAACCAGCCCGCGAAATTTAATTTTGTTTACTTTTTTTTTTGCAATTTGCAGGCCATAGCTAGGGTGTATGTTGATGAAAATTTGATTCGCGGCTGTAAGACGTATGTAGTTACAGATTTATAATCATCAAAATCATCAATACAACTCCCCAAGTTCATAATGGTGTAGAAATGACTTTTCTGTTTTTTTTGGTTCCTGCACCATTATGAACTCGAATGAAATTTTTATCAACATACACCCTAGCACTGGCCTGCAAATTGCAAAAAAAAAAGAATTTCGCGGGCTGGTTGAAGCATTCTTAAGATAAGGCACTCTGACCCCCGAATACTGAAACGTCACTCAAAATTTAAGTAGCACTTATATTTAACAGATACTCAAAAGTGACGTTTTAACAGATACTCAAAAGTGACGTTTAAACTTTAGATTTCGTATTGTCGAAATCTAAAGTTTAGGAGCTGCTCAAATGTTAAGCAGCCCTTAAATTTTGAGTGACGTTTCAGTATTCGTGGGTGAGTCCGCACAGCGGCGCCACTAATCGATTATTTTTTTAAAATGTAAATCAGTTTAATTTTAAACAAAACTGGGAACGAATTTGACGAGTAAGTTATCTCTAATATTTTCTGAGTCGGTGCAGGTGCTACTTATCGAGAAAATATTATAGACTTTTTACTAGTCGCATTCGTTCCAAGTTTTGATTTTAACTGAACAAGATGAAAAATGTTAAATTTATAGTGGCGCTACTGTGCGGAAGATACACATGGAGTGCCTCGCCTTAATGATTACAGTATCTATTTGTCGGTCATTATAAAGAATCATTAAATAAAATCATTATATACATTAAGTTCAATAATTCTAGTTTTTATAAATTAAAATAAAGGTTGTAGACAAGTAGCAATTTAAACTTTTATTTTAATTTACAAAAAATAACTAACTTTACATGAATGTACCTATAACTAAAACATTTTTGCCCTTAAGGTGATTGCTTCAGGGTAGCCATTTTGTGTGTATGTGAATGTCGAGGAACGACTTTTTCGAGGTCAAAGTCATTCCTCGAATTATATGAACTTGGAGGGTTGTATTGATGATTATAATTCTGTAACCACATACGTCTTACAAACGCGTCCAACATTTCAATCAACATACAACCTAGCACTGGCCTGCAAATTGCAAAAAACGTAAGTAAATTTGAATTTCGCGGGCTACCCTGACGCTTTCACCATAGAGCTGCATACAATAAATTGGTTATAAATTATTATAGTAAATATCTATTTTCAAGTAAAGTGCTACTATAAACACTCCGATGACACTAATCTATCCCTCATACAAATATTTTAGTTTAAAAATCTATTACTAAAGGTGAACGCACACTTTTCAGAGCCGAAAGAATCGAATTTTAGAATTACTTGTATGAAATCCTATGAAACCTCGCACACTTACCGAATCGGACGAATAAGATCGTCCGATTCGGTGCGGATAAGTGTGCGAAGTTACATTTGGACTTCATTCAAGTAATTCTAAAATTTGATTCCTTTGCCTCCTTCGGCTCTGATAAGTGTGCGTTCACCTTAAACCAGCTATTGGTGCTAGCTCATACCATTACTTTATGCGGACACCGTTATCGGGCCGTCTTTACAGGATATCCTAAAGGGATATCCGATAAATACCGTAACTAAGGGTAGAATACTAGTTGAGCGCACCCTGCTATAAAAAATTAACTGCCCTTTGGACTCTGCAGTGCCTCAAACTAGCAACGCCGCGTACGGTATAAGTACGTAATTAATAATTATGAAAACTTTTCCAAAAAAAATTGATATTACTGGATTCAAAATAAAAATACCTAAAAAATGTGCAAACGAGATAACTCGTTTGCGCATTTTTAAGGTATTTTAGCAGCGACCGTAAGCTGTTAGAATACCTACAGATTTTTGAAATTTTTACTCCAGGTACCATCTACTTGTAATATATGACGTGTTACCTCGCATTAGAGTGAGCGTGTTAGGACACGGAGAAACGGCATTTTGGCAAGGAAAGCACAGATAATCATTACCACGTTTAACTTCATAAGCATTGTAATGAGAATTAAATTCAATAGTTTCAAACATACAGCAACGGAAAAAAACCTCTTCAGTATCTGTCACCAAAATTGCATCAATTTGGCCAAAAGTGGGTAAGAATTGTTCATCATCTATATCTACAGTAACAATAGAGTTCCGCTGCCATATAACACCAGCTATTGTAGCGGAAGTAACTGAATATTTGAGGACAACGCCAGTGCCGAGAGAAAACTTGACAGTGTCTCCTGAATTTAATGCAGATTTTTTCCCTAGTATTTTTGTTGTAGGTATTGTATTTTTCACAAACAAGTCATTGAGCATAAGTTGACATTTTATTGCTAGAGTCTTGCAAACATTGACTCGATTAAAAGATGATCTAGCCACTAACTTAGATACCCTGTGCTTGGCTTCAAAACGCATAGCCCACATGTTACGTACGGGGCCGAACTTCATTAGCATGGTAGGATAATGAGTCAGAAAATGAAACTTTGGCTGCAGGGGTGATTTTGTTAGCTCCGTGTACAATTGATTAAATTCTGCTATTATAACCCGGAGTTGAATATTGGTGTCACTGAAGACCCTATGACTTAATAACCTGTCGGTGATTTGCCGCAACATAATGTATAATTTCCATACTTTATTTTCTAAAGGAATGTAAAACCCGGCTATTAGGCTGAAGTATCTAATAAGGGTAAGCATTTCTGATGCTGAAGTTTTCAATTTTACTTTCGAACCTTGGACAACTAAACAATTACTTGGTTTTGAATTCCTATCTGGTCCATAATCAAACGAAATTATTCTTTGTTGTAAAACTGAGATCTTTAAAAGACCTTCGGCAAGGAAGTGGTTTATGACAAAGGTCATTACATAACGAGCTACACCTTCTAATATATCATGCATTGGGTCTACTGCTACATTTTGAAATAAATCAAATCCTGTCACCTTAAGCCAACAGCATGATTCTTTAATGCCCGTGTTAGGTGTATCGTTTTCTTGCAATTGAGCGTGGTATGAAGTCATATTTCTAAGCAAGTTACTGTTTTCATATAGAGCAGTTTGCAAACCTTTCTTATCAATGTTACAGATTCTGCAACACTTGTTAGCTGAAAAACTTTCAGTAAACCCGAGAATTGAATTCAGGCCTAAATTATCGCCAGTTATAGCAACAACCTTAAATTTTATGGTTCCTTCAAAAAACTTATTTTCTATAAAAATTCCTTTGTTTTGCAAGTAATTCAATTCCTCAATAACAGGGTCAAAAATAGCTTTGTTTCCATATTTAGTTTTGTCAGCAGAATGGCAAATAGCTAACAGCAAAATGTTATTCAACAATGAAAATAAATGTGGTGGGAGTGCTGGCAAGGAAACGTATACACCACCAAGCTTATGCACCCCAGCGTGGCTCCCCAAAGGATTTCCAATTTCAAAATCATCATAGTATACTACTAAAGGAAGAATAATGTCCGACGCCTGCGATGTACACATTGCCAGCCATACAGATCCCTGCATTACATTTTCTAGACACATTGGCCTCATCGGATTTTCTTCACGGATTACTAAATTACCCCTTAGGTGGTTCAAATAATCCGTTACATCTTTCCAAATAGTGTCAATGGAAAAAAAATTCTTCAAAACCTGGCGAAGTTGAATTACTTGCATTGTACGTGGCTTGGTGTGTAATGTTAAAGTGTTACTCCTTTGTGAAATGTCAGGACAATAACCAACGATTACTTCATGTGGTGGTATAAAAGAACCTAATAAATTAAATTCTCGGAATCTCAAATATTCTGAACGAAACGGAAAAAAGATGCCCTTCAAAGCTGTGTTCAACTTATGAAGTCGTTTATTAATTTCGCTTCCAGACATGCTTTCCTCATCAGCTAGCACAGGGCCGAATACGGACATTAAAGACGGTGCGATATTGTCAAGAAGGGTTTGCAAATGACTAACCATAGTTTGTACAGACGATCGAGATACAGAGGGATTTACATAAAGCGTTGAAATAAATTTCAAAACTTCTTTATGAATAATACTATCAGCATTATCAAGGACTTCAGGTTCACTATCAGCTTCAATGTATATGTGCTCAGTTGCTACTTCGCTAGTCTCTGTTTCACACATAGGAACTACGCAAGCCTCGCTTGAGGTGGATGGCAAATAACGAGTGTTTACTTTATTCAAATGTTTTAAGTTAACATGCTTTCTAAATTGTCTAACGTCCGTGAAATACCGGTAGCATGCGTCTTCACCACATTTATAAATTCCAGTAATATCAATTTTTTCACATTCTTTCCTTATGTGGGTAATAAGTGAAGAAAACGTGGGAAAAGTCCTTTTACAACTGTGACACTTCATCTTAATTTAAATTGTGACTCCGAGAGTAACTAATGTCTCCTTCACAGATTGTGACATACGATCGTACGATGTTTTGACTTTGTAAAAACCAATTTGGATAATAAGCCAAATGCTATAGCTTTCAGTAGGATATTTAGCCGCAGTAGCATGAAATATTTTAAAAGTCACATCAACAGCCTCAGTTAGTGTTGTGAACTTGTAAAACGTATTGTCACATACTGTGAAGGAGACACCTGACTGGCGGCACCAAATTATAAATGGTTGGAGGTTAATACCTAGGTTTTGAAGCTTTTGGCGACGCTCCTCAATTACCACTTGCACGTCTGCGTCATCATCCACGATGGTCACAAATCCATCCAATATCTCCGCTCGTGAAGCTTGCCAGTCTTTTCTAGATCGACGGGCAGGAGGTATATTAAAGAGACAGCCGAGTAGCAATATCGCTGCTATTAACTTTGTCTCCGGTTGTTCATCTGGAAAGAAAATAATAATAGTATATTTGACACAACACATGTCATCATCATTAACTGAGCAAATAGGGAAAAGTATCAAAGCAAAATAAGATCTATACATATAAGTAAAAAAAATGAATTGCCGAAGTGTGTGTCCGCCCGCCCTTTAAGGGCTTCACACACAGCAGCTATAATGTAAAGATGTACATTATAGCACGATACATCTCATTACATCTTTCGAACAACTGCACCATGTTAGATAATTTTTAAATTCTTTTTTGTCTGTGACCCAGGGAGGGCGAGCACCTAGAACTATATAACAGAATCATTTCCTTACCGTCACAAATTGCCAATGTATCAGCTATTTTTCGACGAAGAAACTTGTCCTTTGTGGTGTTAAGCTTCTGCTGAGCAGCTTTTAGTATGTTTTCCGATGAAGCATCCAAGGCGTCGAGGCCCCCGGATTTATCAGGGAACAGTGCTTCGTAGTCATACGTCAGGAGTCGCCATCCATCACTTGACTTCAGGATAGGATACTTATTGAAGTACTCCTGTAATGTCCCTTCCTCGTAGTACAAGTACCGGAGGCGAGCTCGCACCGTCTCCCGCCAGAGGGCACTGACTTCCTGCCACGGACCAGCTGAAGGACTTGACAGCTGCTCTAATGCTGACGCTACGTCCTCGACTTCACCTGCACACAAAAATTAAAACGATAAATAATTAGTTCAATAACAATAACGGTTCTTAGATTCAGATATTTTGTAATTTTTAACGAAAATTTATACTAATTCAGATATTTTTCTCAATAATTTTGTTCTTGATAATTTAATTCAATCTGAAAACATAAAATTTCTTAAAAAGGAGTTACCTTCTTTAAGTTTGGTTAGGTCGATTCCAGCGAGTGAAGGACTGTCTAGCCTAGGACTGGACTTGGAGCGAGAACGTGACTTGGGCTTTTCAATAAGGCCCAACGAAACTAAATGCTGCCGTCGAGCCCTTCTGGCGGTGACTAACCAGCCAGAGATATTGCGCTTAGCCTGGTAAGCATCAGCCGGCAGGTACGGCGCGTAGTATAGGGGTGGTGACTCCTCTTTAAATAATCTGCCAATGTCGTAGGATAGAGCAAGCAGCTGCGAATCTGTCAGAAGTACCGGGTTTTCGGCCGTAATGAGCTTCTCCATAAGCAGCTTGCATAAACGCCCACGCACGTTTGAGGGTAAGGCGCCCGTTTTCTGCCCAATTGCTATTATTTGTTTTCCCTCGACTGATGAATTCAGTATAACATTCGCCTGAAACACAAATAGTATAAGTATGGCATTACAAACTAAATATGCAAGGTAAAACTTGCGAAAATGTCACTAAAATGTTGAAAATACAGGTTCAATACCTAACTTCTATTCAGTATTGTGATCAGTTGGAGTCGGTGCCAGTCTAGGCATCATGAATTTAGTCGTTATTTATAGCTGTCACCAACTCCAAATATTATATTACTGATCTTTGTGACAGTATAGCTCCTAAACAGCCGTCCGTACACACATACAGGACAGGACAGGTACAGACATTAAACTTATCTGTTTACGCCGGGGGTTAAAAATATTGAATGTCAATTTAAATTCCATAACAAAAGTACAGAGTAATAGGCAATAACTTACTAAATTGCTCCCGGTGGACTCTTGTGTAACTGCTTCACCCACTGACGACGACGAGTCCAGTGGTATCACCAATATGTCACCATCCTAAAATAATATTTAATTTGAGACAATGTTATACTAGTACATGTAACAAAAAGGTGTGATAATATGAGTATGTACGGTCAGTTAACCTCAATAATCGTTGAAATAATCACTAAATGTGTCTGAGTGCGACTGTTAACTAACAGGCTAATAGCTAGCCCTAGCCGGGGTTAACTCAAGGGAAGTGTTATATTTTTTTACTAGTAATCGGTTCAGCATTGCAGGTGTGAACGGTCCTGCCCTCGTCCCTTGATCCGGCCCTGATAAAAACTAATCGATCAAGATCAGGACTGATCCTGGTCTCAAAGAATGTCTATACCAAATTTTGCATCGGTTCAGTGTCTTAGGTATGAAAATGTGAAAAGGTCCTGCCCCAGCCGACAGATAGACAGACAGACTTACTTACGCATTTATAATATTAGTATTGATGTAAGTACAAATTAATACAGATTGCTCTTGAACCAGAAAACAGTAAATTATGAGTACTTTTCTAGAATTTTGCACAACTTACCAAATTTTCCTGGTTAAGTCCTGCTTCGCAGTCTTGGTTGAGGATTGAGCTTTGCAGTCCTTCACACGGTGGCAGAGGCTCTAAGTTACAAGGTAGACTAGTTAACAAATCATTCCTCATGACCTCTTCAAAGAGTGATGAATTGTAGGAGTTATCCTAAAATATAACAAGAAATTTAAAAAGGTAATAATAATATACTTAGTAAACTAACAAGACTGATGAAAAGTTAGGATTTTATTCCACTTTTTAAACAAATACTGCACCGGTTAAATTGTAAGGTATCTTAATTTAACTTACAGACTTTAAATAAAAGTTAATAAGTAGGTACCTACCTACATGCAAGTAGGAGAATGTGCATTTAAGCGACGCAGGGCATGTGTAAGCAAAACAAAATTTCCTTTTTTTAAATAAAATTTAACATGAAAACAAACCATATCTTTTGGTTGGTCGCTTTTTAACATGGCCAGAGCTGCTTCAAACCGGAGTCTGTCCCCTATTTGAGGGAACATACTATGTATGTCTTGTTTACTAAGCATCTGCATTGTTGCAATATCAATTCTTTCAGCTGAAAAAAAAGGTAAATTTAGCAGCGCCCTGATTGCGGCTGTGAAATGCACTACGTCGCATCGACTTTATAAAATGTAGGTTGGTACCTATTTGTTTTTTTTTTTTGGGTTGCAGTTGCACATCGAACCTAGTGTATAATATAATATGAACGTATATCTAGGTAGGTACGTAGGTACCATACGACAAGACTATTCTTGGTTGGAGTGTACGGCGGCCAAAAAAGTGATAATTTCGCAAATCGTTTATTTTCTCGACTCTTTATGTAACACCTAGAAAGGCTAAAAGGTGTCTTGGTGTTTTTGTCTCCGACCAATCGTTTGTCGTAAAAACGATGTCGAAGGGATCCATGTTGATATGTTAGAACTGTGACCTTGAAATTGGTCGCGAAATATTTTTAAGTATTTTTTTTCATAGTGCCCAGGCGACACTCTGACCCTATTCTTGCTAGAAATTAGAATGTGTGAATGTAATAAGTGAGCTCATGCTAGCAACTTACAGGTTTGTCAACTTACTTTCAAAACGATCGATGTAGCGTTCCAAATTCCACTTCTTCAAAAGATCACGCGTAGCCATATCCATTTTTGCACTGATCAAACACGTTCACTGCCACTGATAGAATTGTTATTGCTTTATTACTCGTAACATCGTAATTAAACGAGTCGTGAGCGGCTGGCTGTAGCGGTAAAATAAAAATGGCGGTGGTGCGGCGGGCGGTGGCGCGGCGGGGAAAGAGTGTTGCTCACTATAAAATTCCGTCACCTTAGATTTGTAGGACATCATTCAAAATTTGATGCTACTCATGTATGGGTTTCTGTAATAATAATTTAGTAGGATACACTTAAAATAATATGACTATATTATTGAACTTTGATGCTTACTCTAAAAATATGACATTATTTAATCGTAATATCATAGGATTCACATAAAATAATATGACTGTAATATTAAAAAATGATGCTTACTTTAAAAATATAAGTATAGAGCATTATAATTTAATATAGTACATTATGTCCCAGGTCATCGTATTTTTAGAGATACTTCTTCATATTAAACTATGAAATCTACATAGATTACGGTGACTGTCATTGTGTTTTTTAATTAGAATCTTATTTAAAATTATCATACTAATTGATGGGACAGTGGACCATTTTCTATTACATTGTGTTATTATTTGAAGAAGACAATGTTATTTTATAATTACAAATTTTTACGATGACAAGTATCATAATATTGCATTATTTACCCAAACAATTCGATTCCATCTTATCACATTTCAGTTCTAGCGTAATATTTACTTATTATCAACATATTTTAGGACAACACATCTATTAGTATACCAACGTCACGATATTTTAAGATTATGCCAAAATGACATTTTTCTCAGTGTATTTGCTCTGAAGTGAAGATCATTTTTTTTTTAATCAAGTGTTGGGTGCAATCTTAGTCGTGGGCAATATTTTAATGTAATGCTCTACTAACGATACTGAATGTATAACGCAACTCAAAAGCATTATTAATGCAAGTATGTAAAACCTTAAAAAAAAATCATAAGTGTCTCAAAGTATCAACGCGGCGCGTAGACGCGTTAAAATTTGTATACTTCAAGACTTATTGGGGATTAAGATTTTTTTTATTACTTTTAGTGTTTATTTGCAACATTATGCCTTTGCAATGTGACTTAAAACATTTTTAAGGTTTTCCAAACTTGCATTAAAAATATTTTTGATTTGCGAATTATTAGCCCTAATGCAATCAGTATCGTGACTAGAGTCTTAGATTAAAGTATTGCCCACGACTAAGATTGCACCCTGTATATAACGAAGTTTGAAGGAAAATTATCATGACTAAGTAGGCTCTACAAGTTTACGAGTAATAGTCGACCAACTTATAAAACGTACTTGGATAGTATATTTTCCTAAACAAAATGTATCGCAGAACATGTTCTTCAACTGCAAATGTAAGTTTGTAAACTTTATTTTTCAGCTATAATAGGTGGGTATGTTTTGGGGATAGGTAGGTTTTTATTGTCAACTATTTTTAACTAACTTCAAAAAAAGGAGGAGGTTCTCAATTCGTCGTACTTAATCTTTTTTTTTATGTATTTTCCCCGATTTCTCAAAGACGCGTGGACCGATTTTGAAAATTCTTCTTTTTAAAATTAAATTCAGCGAATCAGTTTAATTAGTTCGCATAAGTATTTTGATGGGCAACTACGGAACCCTACACTGTGCGTGGCCCGACACGCACTTGGCCGGTTTTTGTCTTTCTTTTACGAATGCCAAAATAATATTTTTTATACCTACCAACTTTAATCCTCTACAAATAGAATAAATTAATTTGATAGGTATTGCAACTCTATAGACGCGATAAGATTTTCAAATGAACTTTTTTTACGTTTATTTTTCGCCACATTTACTAAGCAAGCGCTTCTTGCATACAGATTTGTTATTATCTAGGTACCTAAATGAAATGATAAGTATGCGACAAAATTACTAATGATTGCTTATTTTAGATATGTTTCTACTTGTTTAAATAACCGCTTAAGAGGATCGTCTACCGAGCGCTCGTCCATACTAAAAGAGAAAACGTTTTCCTACCCCTAAATGTTATCCTATCTCAATGTTTTTTTAAAATGCTTCTGACATAGTAAAAAAACTAGGTTTATAGGTTTTCTTTTTTTCAAAAGTAACTCTTAGACGCCTGTAACTTTCAAACTTTTATAAATTTTGAAAAAACCTATACCTACCTAAACCTAGTTTTTTACTGTGTAGGAAGCATTCTAAAAATCATTGAGATAGGATAACATTTAGGGGTAGGAAAACGTTTTCTCTTTTAGTATGGACGAGCGCTCGGTAGACGATCCTCTTAAACTGCAGTGTAATTATTACAAGGTTTTTTTTTCTTTCCCACACACTAGGATCTTTTTTCCTGTATCGTAGGTGCGTTTACAAACAGAAACCCGGAGACCCGGAACAACTATTTGCAGATCATACAATTTATATGTGTTCCGTGCGGGAATCGAACCCGTGACACGGCTGCGCAGCAGTCGATCTCTCAGCCACTGGCACTGCCACTGCGCCAACCGTGTTGTACAGCTTTTTTTTTTACGTGGTAAAATCATCAAATGAGTCCTCCCACCAAAGGGTAGGGCAGGAGTAGGGTTGCCAAAATTGTTTTGTCTGAATTTAGTACTTTTTTGAAAGAGCCATAAAAAATATAGTACGCTTCAAAAAAATATAGTATTTTAGTAGGGAAGAATAAAAAAGAGACTAGTTATATTTTTATTTTTTATAAAAACAACAGTAGGTACTTATATTTCTTTGCACTTCTTCCATTTTTTTTTTAAAGACGTGTTCGAAAATTGCAGGAAGTTTTTTTTATTTTACTAATTTTAGTAATGAAATGGAATCGCAATATATAAACATTGAGCTATTGTACTGAAATACTTATAGTATTTTCGCGTACTATAGGTATATTTCTTCTACAGTATAAAACATTATTTTTTGTTTATGCGAAACCCGATAGGTACACCTGTCCAATATTTTTGTGTAAAGAATGTAGGTACAAAATTTTAAAACCGTATAAAAAATCACAAAGTTATAAGCTTGTATTACCTGGTTGTCCGTTCAAAAACATGCTCATTTCGCGGTACACCCGCGTAAACCGTGTCTACTGTGTTATACACTCGTGATAATAGTTCGGCAATAGGTACCTAACCGTACGGTGATTGTATTGTAATTAACTGGTAATAAAATTTAATTAAAATATTTTTGAAAAAAAAATATAACATGGTGTAAAAATTATTGGAATCGAATCAGTTACTGATCCTGAACAAACTATATTCAGGTTTCGCATATGTTGCATAGTACGGAGACCATAAATACAGTACAATACTATATTATAGTACGGTTGGCAACCCTAGGCAGGAGGGACTGTCAGACTTGTACTGACTAAAATCCACGGTGTCCTTCAATAGCCTAATGTACTTACGGTTTTTACTAAGATAAGTGCAAGTCTTGAAGAAGGTTTACGATTTTATGTAAATTGAATATTGAAACTTCGGATAAAATCGGGCAGAGTGCATAAAAAAATATTGTCACAAAGAAACAATAAAAATAAATACCTAACTGAAATATAATACTTATCTTTTATTCAAAACTTATCTTTACGATAATTTTATTCATACATTCTCAATCTGTTACCCGAGATTGAACATTGCACCACAGAAGATAAAATTTACGATCAATTTTCACAACATTAGTATCTATACATATATGCCACGCCCAGCTATTAGTTTCTCAAATGTTAACCGATGCTTCAGTAAATAATATTAAGAAATTAATGGACCAATATAAAAATAGTCACGTCGAGAGAGTCCTCCCATCCAGAGCAAGGCAGGAGGGTCTGTCAGACTTGTACTGACTAAAATCCACGTAATCACTAAAGTAGCATATCGTCTCCAAATTATTATGCATAATTATTATAACAAAATTAATTGAAATCGTTTCGTCGTTTTAGTAGAAGAAGCGTAACAAACAAACTCACTTTCACATTATAATATTACTTACTGTTCCTCGATAAGTGGACTATCCAACACTAAAAGAGTTTATCATTTCGAACCAGTAGTTCTTGAGATTAGCGCGGTCAATCAAACAAACTCTTCAGCTTTAACCCTTAAATGCATAATGTTTTGTATTTTATTCAAATAATAAAACATGATTCCAACATTGCTGAAAAAATAAAAAATATTTTTTTTTTGCTTAAATTTCTCTTAAAAATTAGTAAATAAGCAAAAAATTTGAAAAATTACCCCCTCCAATATTTTCTATTTATTTTTATATTTAAAAAATATTTTTTCAGTTTATGATAGTGTATTTCATAACAATTCTGTTTCATATTTTGGAATTACAAAACTAGCGTTTAAAACTATTTTTTATTAACTTTCCAAAAAAAGTTGGTTTCCCAAAACCAAAGAGGTCTTAGCCAAAACATCACTGTCCATATTGTAAAATAAAAAAAAAAAAATATTATTATTATTATTATATTATTATTATGCATTTAAGGGTTAAAATATTAGTACCTAGATTTAAGAAACTCAGTTATTATGCAATAGTATTAAGACTAATCACCACACATTGGAGTTGGACAAGGTTATTTAAATCTTCTTAAACTATTATAAGGGAACGTCCACATCTGACGAAGGCGCCGCAAATGCGCAGCTCGCGCGCCGTTTGCGAGCGGCACGCGCGCATTTTATGTGTGTCGCTCCTGCGCCGCTCGCGCGCACTCTATGCGCCGCGTGTGCGCGGCTCGCGAGCGGCGCATGAGCCGCACACGCGCGCCTTTTGCGAGCCTTGCATGAGTTGCGCTAAGAGGCGCACCAAACCATTGCCGTGACTGCGCGCAGCTCGCGAACGGCACGCGAGCGCGAGCGCTTTCGCCAAATGTGGACGCTCCCTTATAGAGATTCTGAAGAGTTGGTTTATGTTTGTGTTGTTGAACGCGCTAAACTCACCACTGGTTCGGAACAATATTTGCTCCGTGCGGGAATCGAATCCGCGACACGCAGTGTAGCAGTCCAATCCCTCACCTACTCCATCAACCGAGCCGTCAAATTATGTCAATACTATAGCTGTTGCCAGCGGCTTCACCCGCTACAACTCGAAAAATTATCCCACGGGAACATAAAATCGGGATAAAAACTAAATGTTAATCCAAGTTATAAACTATCTGTGTACCAAATTTTAGCCAAATCCGTTCAGTGGTTTTTGCGTGAAAGAGTAACAAACATACCTACATACATATAATACATCCTCACAAACTTTCGCATTTATAATATTAGTAGGATTATTGTCACCTTATTCTGTTAGTCGCTAAAACAACAACAGTTAATGACTAAAGCATCTAACAACTCGTCAAACATAATTGATTACAACTTAATGAGGCAAAAAACAAGCTTCATAAATCTATGCCAATGTTATAAAACGCCAAACTTGTTCTGTCTGTCTGTTTGTCAATGTTTTACGCCTGAATGGCTAAACAGATTACTATTTTAAAAAGATATACTTTACATCCTGGGTAAATTTTTTGGGGGTGAGAAAAACATCAAATCATCCGTTGAATTGCCCTTTACTTTCCAAAGTCACGGTAACTAGCTTCCAACAGTCTCGCGACCCCGGTAGGCTTTGGCCCTCTAAGGAGGGCCCCGTCGGATTGCTGACAGCGCTTTGAGGCGCTCGTGGAATATGACACGCCGTCGACCCGAGTATGGACCTTGATCGGACAGCGAGCTACCCATAAGTGCTCGCAAGCCCGCGCCTACGGTGGCCGGAAATCGATTTTCGAAGTTCGATTTCTCGGCGTCTCCCGCAGCGGTAGAGTCATGATTTGATGGATAATAAAGATATTCAACGTGTAACGTTAATAGCGCAAAACCTCTCGTGGGTTAACTCAGCCCATGTTACTGAACAATGTTTGTTCCAAGACTTTTTGAAGGAGGAGGCGGGCCGCGAGCGAGAGAGGACAGCGTCCTCCCTCCGCCCCACCCGCAGTGTGTAGACGCCCACGGTGACGGACGTCGCTTGATGATCTCCGGCCACCGTAGGCGCGGGCATGCGGGCAGCGAGTAAAGGGCAACTCGCTGCCCGACCAAGGACCATGCCCGGGTCGACGGCGCGTTGTGTCCCACGCGCGCCTCAAAGAGCGTCAGCATAATGACGGGGCCCCCCTCTCAGAGGGCCAAAGCCTGCCGGGGTCGCGGGATTATTCCCTTACCGTGACCCCGGAACATAACAGGCTATGAAGGACACCGTGGATTTTAGTCAGTAGAAGTCTGACAGTCCCTCCCGCCCTGCCCGGGGTTGGAGGACTCATTTGATGATTTTACCACGCAAAAAAAAAAAAAAAAGACTTGGAAATTCGCAAAAAAAAATTTTGCTTTTTCATATAAAATGAGAAATTGATCGGGCCCATCAGTATGAAAAATCTTTTTTTTTTTTGCGAATTTCCAAATGTCTTAGAACAAACATTGTTCAGTAACATGGGCTGAGTTACCCCACGAGAGGTTTTGCGCTATTAACGTTACACGTTGTATTTATTTGTAAAAAAACATGAGTAGTATACGTTATACACGTCTTATAAGTAAATGATGAGGTTAGTAGCTGCAGGTTTTGCCCTCAATGATGATTTCCTCTCTCTTATAAGTGCATAATACGTGTTTCGTCACTTTCGTTAGCATTACTGCTTCGCAGAAGGAGGTGACCGCTTCCCGCTCCGTAGCATGGCCTGAACCTGTGCTGGGCACGAGATATTGCAGTTGTGAAAAGCAACATTTCACTATTTCAAAAATTTCATACAATGAAATGAGTCATTGTTCGATAGTTTATAATCTGTCCGTGACATAACGCAAATACACCTAGTAAATTATTATGTTTGCATGCTACATATTGCAACTTGCGGGCTTCTTGGTGAAATGTCAGGATTTTTTTTTACGTGATAAAATCATCAAATGAGTCCTCCCACCTCGAGCAGGGCGGGAGGGACGGTCAGACTCGTACTGACTAAAATCCACGGTATCCTTCAATAGCCCTTTATGTTCCGGGGTCACGGTAATGAGATAAGTCCCGCGACCCCGGCAGGCTTCGGCCCTCTAGAGGGGGCCCCGTCATTATGCTGACGCTCTTTGAGCGCGCGTGGAACACAACGCGCCGTCGACCCCGAAATGTCAGGTTATGAAATAAATTCAATACGATTCTGCTTGAGTGTGTGTGTACCCTGTGTAACCATTTTACACATAAATTGTAAGAATTTTTAAATATTTTGCAGGGAATTTAAATTCCGTAAACCCACTGGCTTACCTATACAATGTTGGTAGATAGCCGTTCAAAGCCAGGGTTTCTCCTAGTTTAATACAATATTCATAATAAATTACCAATATTATATTTATTGTGTAAACGTCAAATATTTAAGTTCAAAAGGTGTGTCCGAATCATACATATTAATTTAAAATGTGCTGATCGACTTTGACATTGATCGATGAAATATTTAATTATGTGTGAAATTGTTTCGACTTTCGGAATCTGCTCTTGTAGATTTCATTCATAATTTTAGAGCAGAGGTGGCTCAGTGAGCAATCTCCTCTTTCTGCGAAGCTGTCATGCTAGCGAAGGAGGAGGCATGAGGAGGCAGGAGGCGTGAGAGACATGACAGCGTCCAACTCACGACCCAGTCGCCGCGGGAGAAGC
The DNA here is from genome assembly GCA_954870645.1 of Agrotis clavis. Classification (NCBI taxonomy): domain Eukaryota; kingdom Metazoa; phylum Arthropoda; class Insecta; order Lepidoptera; family Noctuidae; genus Agrotis; species Agrotis clavis. The sequence continues at coordinate 18,910 of CATPAA010000050.1, forward strand.
CCACTGCACCGGACGTCGCCGTCGCGGGGCGATTTCCGGTTACTGTACATCATGGACCATGTCCGGGTCATGGTCACATTTTATTTGCATACATATTTGATTGATTATAGTCCCCACTCCACTTGGTAATACCATGACTTTTCGACCACATTTATTAAATATTTGAACTAAAACTATTTTTATAAGTCTGACGTGTCTACAACGTCAAACTTAGAAAAATAGTTTTTTAGAGATCCGTACTCAAAGGGGAAAAGGGGACCTTTTTACTAAAACTCCGCTGTCAGATGTCTGTCCGTCTGTAGGCTGTATCTCATCAAATCTCATGATAGTGAGACAGTTTAAATTATCACAGATGATGTATAAAAATTGTCGAGCAGTGGTGGCCCAGTGGTATCGGTCCCGGCTTACGAATTGTAGGTTGTAGGTTCGAACCCCGCCAGGCGCATTACTTTGTGTAATTTATTTCATCACCACTGCTCTTAAAACGGTGAAGGAAAACATCGTGAGGAAACCGGCATGTCCTAGAACCAAAAATTCGAAGACATGTGACATCTGCCAACCCGCACTGGGCCGGCGTGGTGGATAATGGCCCACTCCCTCTCACAGAGAGGAGGCCTGTGTCCCAGCAGTGGGAACATTATAGGCCGATGATGATGATGTATAAAAATAAATATTTAAGGGGCTCCCATAACACAAACGTCATTTATTTGCCGTTTTATAGAAAATGGTAATGAACCTTTTGTGCGAGTCCATAACACACTTGGTCGGTTTTTCTTTAAATAAATACCTATGTATTAAAATTCATTGATGCGTGTATATTTGTACATTAATCTGTGCATGTATAATACAACACTTTATTTAATTAAGACAGCCGCACGTGCTATGAATTACAATAAGCCTTAGAACGACCGCGAAAAAACACTGCGATGGCGCCATAATTATTATGACGTCATGGATGAAAAAAGAAGAAAGAAATTTCATGGATGAAAAAATTAATAATCTTTATCCAAACTAATATGCGAAAGTAACTCTGTCTACCTCTCAACCGATTTTGATGAAATTTGGCACAGACAATCTTTAGACCCTGAGAAAGAACATAGGCTATCAAAACACCACGTGGGCGAAGCATCGGGCGGAAGCTAGTTTATAATAAAAAATAAAATACAACTTATTCTTAACTACACACATCAAAAGTGTCTAGGGATCAACATATATTTTTGCAATAACTTTTCTCCTGATTGATATTAATTAAAATGTTCTTTAAGGATTCATCAAATAAAGTGTTATCGTTTGTCACAGTAACGATAAACCAAGTCACCTTTGCATTCATAAAGAAATTTGCCATTTTCCTAATAAAGGGATTTTTGACATTTAAACCACTAACATTAAAGTTCGAAAAAAAGACTGAAATAACAGTTTTCTTTAAAATTTTATTGGGTAACTTAAACAATTAATAATCCGTGTTTCTACCGCGAACACTAACAACGCAAGAACATCGGTTTGGCATACTCAAAATGAGTTCATCCAAATCACGCTGTGGAATGGCCGCCCATGTTCGTTGCAACAACAAAAAAAGGTCTTCTTGCGACTGGATACCCTCCATATTCGGCAGAGCTCTTCTCTGTAGCATATCCCATGCATGCTCAATCGGGTTCAAGTCTGGCGACTGAGCAGGCCAGGGCAGGACATTGATGTTAGCTGCGGCGAGAGTCTGTCTTACAACTCTTGCGGTGTGCGGTCGTGCATTATCATGCATTAACTGAAATAAGGGACCGATTTGCACTTGTAGAGGAACGATGACGTCTGATACAATCGTCTCAGCATAAATTTGAGCGTTGAGGTTGCCTCTGATCCAAATCAACTCAGTTCTTCCGCCGATCCAAATACCCGCCCATACCATGATGGTTCCACCACTATAAGGATGGACTTCCTGGCAGGATTTTAATCGCTGTTGGCGTCCAGGGGTTCTCCAGTGTCGTATACGTCTTGTATCCGGTCTCATACCAAAACGAGACTCATCAGAAAAGCACACGAAACGCCATTGTTCTTCTGCCCAATTTCTGTGTTCAAGAGCCCATTGATATCGAATCCTACGATTGTGCATTGCTATAGGTGGTACCCGTAGCGGTCTTCGGGAATGAAGGTTCACTTCATGCAAGCGGTTTCTGACTGTTTGGTCGCTAATTAAGTTCCCTGAAGAGTGATGAAGCCTCACGGCTAACATCATGGCGGTTATTGTTGGAGCTCTTCGAGTTAAGATTTGAATGTATCGGTCTTGTCTCCGTGTGGTGCAGCGATACCGTCCTCCATGGCGCTCAGCCACGGTACCAGTGCTTCGGTAACGTGTCCAAAGTCGACTGATAACACTCTGACGTATATTCAGAGCTAAAGCCACAGTACGTTGCCGGGAACCAGCTTCTATCATTCCCACGGCTCTGAGCATTTCTTCCCTGCTTAAATGACGTCGCCGCTCCATAATAACGTTGGTTTTAATCAGTAGTAGGGAAACAGTAGCACTAATAATGTCTTCAATGCGTTGTATGTTTTTATAGGGAAAATATTGACAGCTGATTTTCATCTTTTACTCGAATTTGATTTACAGTTCCTGATTCAAATTATGAAATGCACCAAAAAGGATCCATATAAATTTATAAAATCATAAATTTATTACAAAGCCACATCTCAATCTCAAGAAATCCGCATAAAAATGCTTGATCCCTAGACACTTTTGATGTGTGTAGTTTTATAAACTAGTTAACTTAACAATGATTTTTTTATAAAATTGACAAAGTTTCACACAAACTTTCATCCCCTATTTTACCCCCTTGGGGGTAGAATTGATCAAAACCCTTTCTTAGCGGATGCCTACGTCATAACATCTACCTGCATGCCAAATTTCAGCCCGTTCCGACCAGTGGGCTGTGCGTTGATAGATCACTATGTCAGTCAGTCCTTTGACTTATAGATTAAACAATGTAGGCCAATGATATTATAAATAAAACGAGGTAGATATCGCACTAGCACGCACAAATTGTTGAGGACAAAGTAAGACAATTGTTGCTCTTTGCTATCTGCTATCTCTTTCTATCTTAATACGTTCCGCATTATCTATCGCTGTCGTAGTTTTAAATGGGAAATTATATGTGCGGCAACAAAAGTTTTCTTTAGCACCTGCAACCTAGCGTCTTTTTTTATATGTGAGCGACGAGTTAATAGAACAGCTTCAATTATATTAATTCATCATCTTTACTATTCCAACAAAATATCAAGAAACCAGCGTCAATTTACGAGCGTAAATTAATATGACTCCGAGCTACCGATAAATATATTTACTTCTGATTTGATAACTCAGCGACTAATGTTGTAAGTGAGCTACTTTATATATTTTAGAGATTCAACATCTGTCTGCTAATAAAATCAAAATCCAGCCTCAAAATTAGCAATCAAAGTTTTTCATTCAACAACTAAATTAATAAATCATATTCTTTTTTCGTGAAAGTTTGCAACACAAGCGCGGGAGTGTACCTGACGCTCGTTGGGAATCAGAGGGGCGCGACCGGCCATTTGCACCAATGAGCGAGCTCTATTCGGTGCGTGCAGCAACGAGTTCACGTGTATTTGTTTACATTAATGACACGATTAAGGAGTGCTCGTATTCTTCTGGATAAAATTTAAATGCGCATCAATAATTCTTTTTGTACACCAAATATACTGAATGTGCACCAAATCTAAAACTCGCTTTAGCAAGATTTCAGGGACACCCCGAAGTTCGGTTTGGTTAGGTTCCTTTAAACCTTGTACACAGAAATAGAAGCCCCGCGAAGCGGGGCTTCGTCGACCCTGCTTAGGTAGATTTTTTTTATGACACCTCGTTATGACATATTTTAATGAACATATTTTGGTGCACATTCAGTATATTTGGTGGAACACAGACAAAATTAGGTAAATGAAATGGGAATAAATTTAAGTACTTTTAAATAAATTGAAGTACTTTTAAATACCATCCATAGTCAATTACTTATGGTAACATTATAAATAGATAGGCGAATACATGAAATTATAGCTTTTATTGACCATTATTTGATGACAATATTAAGGAAATTTTATGTTCAAATATAGTAGATTCACTCATCAATTACTTATGCTAAAGTATAAAAATAACGGTGACTCTATGAAATTAGAGTACGTTGATATTATTTTATAGATGAAGTTGATACACTTATTAGAAGCTGGCAATGAGTAGACATATCACAAATTTAGTTGCTTAAGAATTATCACCATGTTGCGTCATATTAACAGTAGCTTGTTTTACAATATATGGTCGCTTATAAACCATTTATTAGACGCTAAAAGTTTGTCGCTGACCTATTAATTCATTAGACAACTAAATATATTTGCAGACGAGAATGACATTTTAAAGAAGCTGCCTTAATTAGCACCCGTTTTAAATTACTATACTAAGAACGCAACGCCATTCAGTATGAACATGGCGTATCTTTCTTTATAATATCATTGATGTAGGCACAGATGTAGGTCTCCAATTTGTGCGGGATATACTGTCTTATCAAGTAAGTTTAGACCCCAAAGGTAATTTAAAGAGCTATTGAAGGACACCGTGGATTTTAGTCAGTACAAATCTGACAGTCCCTCCTGCCTCGCCCTGGGTGGAAGGACTCATTTGATGATTTTACCACATTAAAAAAATATGCAGCTGGTTGGCGCAGTGACAGCGATCGACAGCTGCGCAGCGTCTCACGGTTTCAATTCCTGGTGGCGTACCATGAACTCTTAAGAGGAAACACCAAGGGCTGGAGAATTGAAAAATAGGTATTTGTAAAATCTTTTGCTGTCGCGCAGTGCCCACAACTCTGTGCCACAACAGAGTTACAGAGCGCGATAGGGACAACAGCAGCTTGGACCGAAAATACCTTATTAAATGGCACAAAATCATCGATTCGTAGTCCCCTGATTACTCCTCCAAAACTTAACCGATTTCACCACTTTTTTCTTCAAAAAATAAAGAAAGGCATTGGCCGTGTTCCTATGTTTTCCTTTTTTTATATAATCTCGTCAAATTTGTTTTCTGGATATTTGAACACAGCGGAAAATCTGGCCATTTTTTTAGGATTTTGAATGTTCATATCTCTTTTAATAATTAATTTATGGAAAAAAGGAAAACATGGAGACATGCCAATAGTGGTCATAGATTTCTTGTAAAAAAATTATTGCTCTACTGGCATTATGCAGGGAGAAAACAGGAGACTACGTTTGTATGGAAAAACGACCGCCGTGGTGTTTCCTCTTAAGAGGCCTTTTACCCATTTGCGCGTAGAACTAAAATTATGATCGTCTAATTTACCATATTAAGTAATACTCCAACATTTTTGAATACCTGCAAAAGAAAGACCAGTCTTTCGTGTTGTAATTATACGTAACATATTTCAAAAAACTCTTTTATTAACTTTGTGGTAATTAATCTCCGACAAGTAGTTTACTGAAAAATCAACGCAGAGTCGATTTGCGACTCCTACATCTACCATTAACATTCGTAATTTTAACCAAAAAAAATACACAAATTATCGGACATACGTTTTTGTCGTAAAACTACGTAGTAGAATTTATATTTTTAATAACACAAATTAGTAAAAAAATAAATTCTGAGGTCAATTTTTACGTTTTATATCGCTGTTTTATCGCCATTTTTGGTTCGAACAAAGCGTAATTACATTAAAAAAACTATGTAAATATTAACTATGTTTACAGACTAAACTAATTTCTAAATTTCATTAAAATCCCTTCAATTAATTAAAAATACTATCGTTTTTAAAATCACTCTAAACTAGTATAAATTACGAAACATAACCGGGCTGCAATCAGTACGGCTCCAGCGCCCGTCGACGTAGGACCTGTATCACTTTTTTCCTCGTCCTGATTATAGAGCGTACGTATCGTGAACGGAATATTATACTGCGACTGCCACATTTTGATTCTCTCCATATTTTTTTTCATAAGGTAAGATTTTCGTTACTTTATCAAACTAAAGTATTATTATAATTATAATAGTAGTTTGTAGAATTTGTGCATTAATTAGCCATCCGTTCTCGTTTTATTAGTTTTTGCAATGGGGCGCAAGAGTGGTGAGAAATCCAATATGGCGGCCTCCCCAAGATCGCGGTCGGGCTGTTTGAAATCCACCCCCATGATATGGGTATCAAATGAAAGGGTTTGCTGTCAGGAATATGAAAAAAATAGTCACGTGTCTTAAATCCAACATGGCGGACATCCAAGATGGCGGATTGCCTATTAGAAATGCATCCCCATGATATGGGTATCAAATGAAAGGGTTTGCTGTCAGGAATATGATAAAAATAGTCACGTGCCTGAAATCCAGCATGGCGGACATCCAAGATGGCGGATTGGCTATTTGAAATGCATCTCCATGATATGGGTATCAAATGAAAGGGTTGCTGTCAGTAATATGAAAAAAATAGTCACGTGTCTTAAATCCAACATGGCGGACATCCAAGATGGCGGATTGGCTATTTGAAAGGTACCCCCATGATATGGGTATTAAATGAAAGGGTTTGCTGTCAGGAATACGAAAAAAATAGTCACGTCTCTTAAATCCAACATGGCGGACATCCAAGATGGCGGATTAGCTGTTTGAAATGCACCCCCATGATATGGGTATCAAATGAAAGGGTTTGCTGTCAGAAATATGAAAAACCCACGTTTTTAATTTTCATTAAAAAAAAAACCCTACGGAGCTGAGAGAGGAACCTGGGATATATTTACATGACGTGTATAGATCGTGGTTGTAACTTGCAAAGATACGCTCCCACGCTTTGAGTGGCTCTTGTCTGCCCCGTAGCACAGTAAAAATATGGATGGTCCGGAAATTACGTACTAGCGTTCGAAACGGTGCACTCACACAAACACGCGCATCTACGAGGCTTCTAAGCGGACATCGCAGTGCTGTCAGTTCTGAGTGCCGCGTAAAGACGAGTTGCGTTTATTTATGTTACGTATATGGCTGTTTGAACTCGACTTCATCATAACCGGAGATTTTGTTTACTAAACTCCCTGCTTATTTTGAAGGTAAGAATGATTTTTATCAATATCGAATTCTATATCCGCGTGACCGTTTAATAAATTCGTAAATAAATAATTTGTAAAAAAACCAACATGGTTTCTGCTACAATTTCTCATAATAGGCGTCTTTTTATAGTTTTCGTCTTCGAGGGTTTTGAATCCGATAGTGCTGTCAAAATGTAAATCCAAGATGGCGGCTGCAAAAAATATCGAGGTTTTCGTCATGGGTGTCGTTTTCATGGTTTTCGAGGGTGTTGAAACCGATGTTGCAGTCAAAATGCAAATCCAAGATGGCGGCTGCATAAATTATCGAGGTTTTCGTCATGGGTGTCGTTTTCATGGTTTTCGAGGGTGTTGAAACCGATGTTGCAGTCAAAATGCAAATCGAAGATGGCGGCTGCATAAATTATCGAGGTTTTCGTCATGGGTGTCGTTTTCATAGTTTTCGAGGGTGTTGAAACCGATGGTGCAGTCAAATTAATGTATATCCAAGATGGCGGCTGCATAAATTATCGAAGTTTTCGTCATGGGTGTCGTTTTCATGGTTTTCGAGGGTGTTGAAACCGATGTTGCAGTCAAAATGCAAATCCAAGATGGCGGCTGCATAAATTATCGAGGTTTTCGTCATGTGTGTCGTTTTCATAGTTTTCGAGGGTGTTGAAACCGATGGTGCAGTCAAAATGTATATCCAAGATGGCGGCTGCATAAATTATCGAAGTTTTCGTCATGGGTGTCGTTTTCATGGTTTTCGAGGGTGTTGAAACCGATGTTGCAGTCAAAATGAAAATCCAAGATGGCGGCTGCATAAATTATCGAGGTTTTCGTCATGGGTGTCGTTTTCATGGTTTTCGAGGGTGTTGAAACCGATGGTGCAGTCAAAATGTAAATCCAAGATGGCGGCTGCCAAAATTATCGAGGTTTTCATCATGGATGTCGTTTTCATGGTTTTTGAGGGTGTTGAAACCGATATTGCTATCAAAATAGAAATCCCAGATGTCAAATAACGAAAATCACATGAAAATAACATGAATAAGATAAATATTAAGTATTGAAAAGTAAAGAAAGAAGAAAGAAAAAACGTTTATTTGGGTAACCGCGGCGGTACACACAATATAAACAAATAAATGAAGAAAAAGGGAAAAAAAAACAACATAGTAAAACATGTACGTACAACGAAACATAGCAAAATATAACATTGTGTGTCCCACGGCTACGCCAAATTGGTCCAGTTCAGCGAATTGTCGAGTAGCTAGTACCTACTCGACGCTGGTTTTCAACTGGACCTGGACGATGACGTGACGGACGCAAAGCAGTCTTAAAACATCCAAACGTGGTATGTGTGTGTTTGTGAGATATATAAATACTTATATTAACTTAGAAACAAATATATACAATATATGAAAATAAATTAAATATACATGTACCTACAAGATAATAAATAAAGGGTAGTAAGTAAAAAATAAACTAAAAGCATAATCAAATATAGGACAGACGCAGGACGATAACATTTTAATGATTCAACCAAAAACCTGTTTGACACGTTGCCAGACTTCTTGTTTACGTGCCTAAACTCATAGCTAGGCCTTCGTTAAGTTCATTACGCAACAGATCTCGCACGCAGTGCACTGGTCAAATGGACATATCCAAACTGTTGTTTTTAAGATTATATTCTTTGATACGATGATAATCTGTGGGTCATATTTTAACAAATATCAGGCTATTTTAATGTATAGACGGAATATGTTTCTGAAAGAAAATTTATGTTTATATTAAAATTGGGTGCAAAATTTGAAACACATTGAAATGTGAAAGGTAAGTCAATATTGATATATCTAGATTAATTAATTATATATATCCGCAGGTGAAACAAAGTACATAGGGACTAATTTATTTTTACCCTCTTGCAGTTCAGCTGGGGATGTCAACCTTTACAAAAGCACCGCCTATAGTCAAACTTGATCAACGGTGAAAAGAAAGGTGGCAATGGTAGCTGTTACACCGTTCGTTCCAGTGGCATGCAAGCAGGTCAGACACATTAGGTAAGTCAAAGGAATCGGTGTAGCAACGCATACTTTTATCTAATAGGTAGGTCAGAGATAAGCGGTTGTTATAGCGCGTTTTTTTGCTGCAGATCTCCCACAACGCGGTGGAACGAAGCGGCCAGGCAGGAGCAGCTGCGAGCACCTGATATGAACACTCCTGCAAATCATCGAATGAGATATACAGCTGTGTATGGACAAGTGATACCTACTGGAATTGGCGGGGTGACCTCAGTTATTTATACACCGTGTTCCGGACGATATACATAAACTTCGACCAGATGTTCAGACCACGGAAGTAAGCATTTTTCATTATGGACACATTAATAAATTCTTATTTTTTATTTTTTGTTAATTTTCATACAAACTAAATACCTAGACGTAAATAACCCGATATGCATGCCTCTTTATCCGAATTGGCAACGTCGTATTTTCATTCATAACATTTGGCGGGCTGAAACTTGTCAAAACAGTTTCTTTGATTTTTTATCTCGTTCCTCATAGCACTGTCAATGTACTATACTTATCTAAAGAGAACGTATAAGGCTACCAAGCAGGTAGATACGTATTTCGAATTGTCTTTTTAATTGAGGAATAAAAAAAAAAAACAAAATTCCATAACCAAATCATGATAACCTCTTCCCACGACATGCAGCCTTCGCAAAACGTTTCTGCAGTCCTTATTTTTAGTCTAGGCTTAAAGCAACGCCGGACCTCCAACGACGGGAAGGGGAGTAGGCTACCATAATTATCTTCCCATTCTGCCGTTTCGGCTTAAGTAACGAACATTCAATCTCAAAATTATTGACTAAAAGAGGGGCAGCTCAACACGCAATCTGGGGACCACGCTTAGAGCTCACGTACATTCGTAAAAATACTCTCAAAAGATAGGTCTCGGTCAAATTAAGATAAATGGTAATCACAGCATATTTTTTTTATGCATTTGAGTAGAATAATTATAATTTATAAGCACACTTGTTGCGTGGGCAACATCAGAACTAACGCCACCATCTTATTTTTCAATACATTTCACAAATGAGCGCTCTCCTGTCAACCTCAATGGAGTGTCCAAAGATCCATATAACACTGTAGGTTAGACAACTACGTCAGCCGTAATGTCATTCAAAAATATTTTTATTAATAAAAAATAAACTCTAAAAAGCAAAAAATAAATTTAATGTAAAAAGTTTTCGAAATGACCACCTTCTTTTTCGACACAAATATTCAAACGAGTCCTAATTTGGCCATTTAAATTTACAGACATTTGTCTTATTTGTTCAGCAGCCTGAGATATTCTATGTAAGAGCTGTTCACGGTTCTGAATTTGTACGGAGTACACCTTCTCCTTTAAGGTTCCCCAGACATAAAAATCTAAAGGAGTCAGATCTGGGGACCTAGCTGGCCATGCGATATTTGTGCTACCTCGTCCAATCCAACGGCCAGGAAACGTTGCATTTAAATATTCACGCACTTGTGTGCCATAATGTGCAGGGGCCCCATCATGTTGGAGCCACATGGTTCGCAGAGTTTGAAGATCCACTTGTTCGAAAAATTCGAAGCTAGTGACGTTTCTTAGGAACTCTAAGTAATTGTCAGCATTTAGGCGGTGGGGAATCTCAATAGGGCCGATCAGCTGATTGTTAAAAACACCAGCCCACATGTTTACAGAGAATTCAGTTTGATGTGACGCCTGCCAATGTAAATTCGGGTTGCTCTCATGCCACTGCACTTGATTTTTGGAATTGAATACTCCCGCTCTTGTAAACTGGGCTTCATCCATCCAAAGAATTTTTTGAAGCAGTATTGGATTATTTATCAGTTCTTGATTCATTCTCTGGCAAAAAACAATTCTTGAGAAGTGATCAGGTGGTATTATGCCTTGGGATTTTCTGTAGTGGTAGGCATGCAAACCATATCTTTTCCACAGTTTCCACACTAGCTTATGAGATACACCCACGATTCTCCCAACGCGTCTCGTTGAGAGTGTAGGATCATGAATAATAAGGTTCATTATTCTGTTTTCTTGAGCGACGCTCAAATTGATTGCTCGTTCAGGGCGGCGTGGTCTAATTCCGATCTCACAAAATCTCCTGTGTATGTTAATAAATGTTCTTATATCAGGAACGCGCCGACCAGGGAATCGCCGTTGGTACTCTCGCACAGCTGCTGTAGCATTTCCGTCACAGAAACCGTAGACGAAGTGAATATCAGCTTGGTGTTGAGCAGAATATTCGTGCGGCATAGTGAAAGTTGTAATCAAAATGATTGATTAAATTAGTCGGAAACCCAAAAGCAAATTACAATAAACAATAATCCTGACAGTTAAAATCATGCATGACAAACAATGACAAATAACAACTTAGGTATCCATAGCGACCAGTTTAATCTCTTTGAAAGATTCGTTATCGCAAATGATCGTATTTCTTCGCTAACTCTCGGGTTCCTCTCGTACGTGCAAATGAAATGCAAATAGTATTTGATAGATTTATCATTTTAATTGCACTAAGCGGCAACATAGGCCAAATTAAGATACTTTCTCACTGCATAGCTCAATTAAATTTCATTAAATGAAATTACAAATATCTTTGTAACGAAGCCTTTTTAAGTACTACTTCCTTTGTTGGATTTGATTTGTAAAAGCCATAGAAGTATTTGCTAAAGTTTATGGATAACGTGAAGAACACGGTGTATATTCACTAACCATTACATAACAATATACACAGCAGTATGCTCGAGTTAATTAAGTGTGTGGCTAGGCAAGTGCATCAGATAATCGAGACATTCAGTGCGACCATGTCCAGCTTACGCTGTTCTTCCACTAAATACTGTCGCAACTGTCTTCTAAATGAGCCTATGGTGTTAGTTGATCTGATCGGTGGTGGCAGATTATTCCATATTTTGGAAGCTGCATATCGAAAGCTCCCTCTGAAAGCCGCTGTGTTGTGTGTCTGAGTCGAAAGTTGCTGCGAGCATTGCCTCCTTTCACACTCTCGTCTACTTGCTATCCAGCTTAATTTGCTGTATAGGTAATCCGGTTTTTTATATTTAACAACACCGAAAAGTAGGCACGCTAGGTAAAGTTTACGCCTGGACTTCATTTTTAGTATAAAATGTTTATTAAGATAGGGCGTAACATGACTTCTGCGAGGAATATTGTAGCAGAACCGAGCGCACGCGTTTTGTACCCTTTGTATGAGCCTATCCGTACGCGCCAGCAGGCGCGGGCCGTAAACGGTATCGGCGTAGTTCAACTTAGATAAAACTAAAGTTTCAATGAGTTGCTCCCGCAGTGATTCAGATAAATAGGGCCTCATCTTGTATAAATTTTTTAAGCGGTAGAAACAATTCCTTACTGACTCTGCTATATGTTTCTCAAACCGAAGGTCATTGTCCATGGTAAGTCCTAGATTTCGCGCCTCGTATACTCGCTCGATTGGCTCCCCCATAAGTTTTAAGTCAAAAGTCATAGGCAGTCGAGCTAGCTTTTGTTTAGTACCAAATACCACATATTTAGTTTTCGTGGGGTTTAGCGACAGGCAGTTCTTTTTAGACCAGACAGCAATTCGTTCGAGATCTTCGTTGAGATCCTTTATAGCGTTATGGTACTCTTCTGGCCTAAACGAGATGTATAATTGGACATCGTCAGCGTATATATGATACTTGCAACTCTGGATGCATGTTGTTATGTCCGCACAAAACAAAATAAAGAGATTGGGACCCAAAATGGTGCCCTGCGGGACTCCTCTTTCCACGGGAAGAGGAGCAGATCTAAGAGTTTTGCCGTCACTCAAGCGGAGGTCAACTAATTGTTCCCTTTTACTTAAATAGCTACGAAACCATTGCAAAGCTTGGGGGTCAAAGCCGTAATAATTCAGCTTCGACAATAATAGCGGAATGTTAATTGCGTCAAATGCCCTGGAAAAATCGAGCAGGACCAGTAATGTGCACATTCCCTTGTCTTGGGCAGTTAATATGTTGTCAGTAATGTCTAACAAAGCATTAGAAGTACCGCGCTGTTTTCTGAATCCTGATTGAAGATCAGGTAGAATATTATTTTGTTCAAGAAAATCTGTAAGCTGTCGACTGACAATTTTTTCTAGTACTTTAGACAGACATGGTAGTATACTAATGGGACGTAAATCTTTCAAACTAGATGGATTTGAATTTTTTGGTAATGGCCTGATCGAGGCAATCTTCCACTGATCGGGAAACGTAGACGTCGCAATCGAACGATTTATAATGTCTGTTATAACATTTAATGTATGCGGCAGTGTCATGTTAATCATGTCTAGAGTAATGTTATCAAGGCCTTCAGCGTTACTTTTCAGACCAGATATTATGCGTAAGACCAAAGTAATTTGCGCAAAGTATTTTTCGTTAAACACAATTGCAGTTACAATATGGTGCCAAGGTCATCTTATACTTAGTTGAAACGCATAGTAAGGTGCGCAGCCACCGGGTTCATCAAGCATCAGCGCCACATAATTATGTTCCATTCTCCGCGCTCGTGACAACCCTAAGGCTGCAGTTGAGAGCGTAGGTATTTATTTCTACAATTAGGCCTTGTTTCCATACTATCCATATTTTGACTGCACCATCGGTTTCAACACCCTCGGAAACCATGAAAACGACACCCATGACGAAAACCTCGATAATTTATGCTGCCGCCATCTTGGATTTACATTTTGACTGCACCATCGCGCATCGGTTTCAACACCTTCGAAAACCATGAAAACGACACCCATGACGAAAACCACGATATTTGTTGCAGCCGCCATCTTGGATTTACATTTTGACTGCAACATCGGTTTCAACACCCTCGAAAACCATGAAAACGACACCCATGACGAAAACTTCGATAGTTTATGCTGCCGCCATCTTGGATTTACATTTTGACTGCATCATCGGTTTATACACCCTGGAAAACCATGAAAACGACACCGATAACGAAAACCTCAATATTTTTTCATTAAGGATTCATTATTATTTTTTATTATTTACTATTTACAAAAAACCTGTATACACTCAACAAAAATAATCGTCGCGACATCACACTGTTCAATGCGAAATAGAAATGAAAAAATATCTGGCTTGCTTTCTATAAGAGAGAGAGAGAGACAGACAGAGAAACATATCTGTCTGTCTCTTACTATAGCAAAAAGTGTCGTGACAACTTTTCGTAAGAATTTTTTTCCGTCTAGCCCCCTTTCACAACGCGCGATAAGGAACTTCGTTCCAAAAACTTTTTCAGAAATGTAACCAAAGTGCATTACGATTATATCGGCTCAAGATTGTTTAGTCCGTCTCAACACTAGCGCTACACTGGTTGCGTTGTGTATGTGTGAATAGCTACGCACACATGGACATTGCTCCCGTCTTTTACCTAAACTCGAGCGTTCGAATTTTGTGAACTGGCTCTTAAGAGGATCGTCTACCGAGCGCTCGTCCATACAAAAAGAGAAAACGTTTTCCTCCCCCTAGATGTTATCCTATCTCAATGATTTTTTAGAATGCATCTGACACAGTAAAAAACTAGGTTTATAGGTTTTCTTTTTTTCAAAATTTATAATAGTTTGAAAGTTACAGGCGCCTAAAAGTTACTATTTTTATGACAAAATCTTCATTGAAGTAAAACCTTTGTATTTAAAAAACAAAGAAGTTTAAGAAAAAAAGCAAAACCTACAAACCTAGAATATAATATGCTGAAACGATTGACACCAGAATCTAAGAGATTGGTCGTGATTTTGTATGTGAAAAACGTTTTCTCCCGAGAGACAAATTTCATATAAAAAAATACTTACAGTCAGTCGCGAGCTGCAACGCTCTCTATCGCACTATCGGGGTTTTTTCAACGCGTGAGAGGGACAGTACGAGTTTTTCTAAATGCCTATTTTTTGAAATGGCAGCAGCTATTCTATCCTCTTAAAGCGTGAGTCTTTAGGCTGTGGGAAAGAGATGGCGCTAGACGACATGTATAGCTCTGTCTCTTTCCCACAGCCTAAACTTGATCGCGTTAACAGCTCGTGGTAAGGCCTCTGGACGGAACGAATATTTGTTTGATCCACAAGTAGTTGTTCCGGGTCTGGGTGTTTGTGTACCTATGTGAGTTTAGGTTTACAACATTATTTTTAGTATATGCGAAACCTGAATATAATTTGTTCAGAATCAGTAACTGATTCGATTCCAATAATTTTTACACCACGTTATATTTTTTTTCAAAAATACAAATTTTATGACCAGTTAATTACAATACAATCATCGTACGGTTAGGTACCTATTGCCAAACTATTATCACGAGTGTATACACAGTAGACGCGGTTTACGCGGGTATACCGCGAAATTAGCATTGTTTTTGAACGGACAACCAGGTAATATACAAGCTTATAACTTTGTGATTTTTTATGATACGGTTTTAAAATTTTGTACATAGATTCTTTGCACAAAAATATTGGACAGGTGTATCGGGTTTCGCATAAACAAAAAATAATGTTGTATGTTGACACGCACCCATGATACAGGAGAAGTTCCTAGTGTTGCGCAAAAAAAAAAACATGAAGACAAAGTCACATGTAAACATTACTTTAAAAAAAAAGTGTCCGTCAACTTTGACCTTGTTAAATTCAAGTACATTTTTTTGTTATCTCGTTATTTAAATAAGGTGGGTGGACCATGGAAGGCCATGCTCCTTCGAAGGCCAATTATTAAAATTTCATAGTTATTACCATGTGATGGCAAATTCCTTCTATTTACACAAACATCTATCGAATTGCAAACCACAGACGCGACGGCGAATCGCTCGCGCTACTATTCTGGCAGATCGCTTCTTTGATATCGAGAATCGAGGACGTAAAGCTAAGGTGGTGTACCAAGGAAGGCCACTCTAACAAATAAACAGTTATTATTCGTTCATTTACTGCATAAACGAAACTAAAAAATATTTAAGTAATACTTTGTTTTATTATGTAATGCATATAAACCTCTTCTTTTTGTTGTAGATCTAATAGTTATTCAGTAACTTTGAGTATAAAATGGCTGATTTATTAAATGGCCTTCTAAGAAGCCCTTGTCCTTAGCAAAGCCATTTGGAAGGGTTCAATAAAACTTAAATTCAATCAATATTGATTAAATCTGCAATTTAAAAAAGTGGTTTCTAAGTTACGTAATAAAACAAAGTATTACTTAAATATTAGTTAGTTTTATTTAGCTAGTAAATAAACGAATAATAACTGTTCATTCGTTAGTGTGGCCTTCCATGGTCCACCTACCTTATATTATTATAATCACGTCATTATTATTTAGTTTACAAACATAAAAATAAAAATTTAATTAGTTTTTTCATCAATCTTCGATTTGCAATAATACTAGATGACAATAATAATTTTAGTTCCCGTTTCGTCTGTCTGTCCACGATGAACTCAAAAACTGCTGATCATGATAATTCATGAGGAAGGTTTAGTTGTACACTAGTAGTTTGTTACGAGAACAGCTTGTCAATTTGATATTGTCAAAGTTCCAGTTTACATTACGTCTCAAATACTGTATACCCTTAGCACGAATTTTCACTATTTGAGACGTAAAGTAAACTGGAACTTTGACAATTTTCAAAGAAAAAATTTGTTCCTTCTTCGCTCACCAGAGGCGCTGTTCCATTTTTCATACTAGAAACGCTGTAAATACTGGAAAGACGCTGTAAAGCAAAATAGTGAAAACTCGTGCTAATATAGGGTACAGGTCGGTTGTTCGTTGCCAATTAGGACATGTCATAATACTTTTGAGATTAACAAAAATGTTGACATATTAATGTTCTACTACCCGTGTGGAGCCAGGAAGGACCGCTAGTTAAAACATAAACAAAAAAAGCAGAAAGCATAAGCAAAAAAAAAGTTGAAAAGTACGTCTCTAGTAGGTAAGTAAAAAAGAAAATGATAATTTTATACTGTTCTAGGTACCTAAAAATAGTAATGTTTTCTTATATATGAAAAGTCAAAGTTCAAAAATATAAATGCCACTGCACTTTTTGATTTGTTTTTAATCTTGTAAAAAGTGTTTTTTTTTAGTACCTATTTAAGGAAAAATAAACTTTTCTTCAGCCTACAAAATGTTCCCACTGCTGGGACGCAGGCCGTCTCTGTGAGAGGGAGTGGGATATAATCCACCACGCGGGCCCATTGCTGTTTGGTAGATGTAACATGTCTTCCAATTTTTGATTTATGCACTTTCCTTCACCATTTTGAGGGCAGTGGTGATGAAATAAATTACACAAAGTAAGCCCATTAGTGCACAACGCAACGTAAGCCTCCAATACCTTACGACTTTTTTTTAGCGTGGTAAAATCATCAAATGAGTCCTCCCACCCCGGGCAGGGCGGGAGGGACTGTCAGACTCGTACTGACTAAAATCCACGGTGTCCTTCAATAGCCCTTTATGTTCCGGGGTCACGGTAATGAGATAAGTCCCGCGACCCCGGCAGGCTTTGGCCCTCTAGAGGGAGGCCCAGTCATTATGCTGTCGCTTTTAGAGGCGCGCGTGGAACACAACGCGCTGTCGACCCGGGCATGGTCCATGGTCGGACAGCGAGTTGCCCTTTACCTACTCGCCTTCCGCAATCCCGCGCCTACGGTGGTCGAGGATCGTCTTGCGACGTCCGTCGCCGTGGTCGTCCACCACCGGCGCGCCGAACCCGAGTGGGCGGCGTTCAGTTTAATCTAACTCGCTGACAAAACCGAACGTACGATAATAAATGCTGGCAAAATGGCGCACTAGACGTAGACGTTAATAAAACGAAACTCTTTGACATTAAAATTTCTGTGTGACCAAGTGTTTTGCGACGCTTGTTTGAAACAAGCGAAAGAAAAAGATGGCGATATGCAATTTCCCAAGTAAGTTTATGTCGGGCACGCCGCTATCGCGGCGGTAAGACCCTTCTTTGAGGAGTGGCTGGAGAGACGTCACGGCGTCTTGACCTATCGGATGACGCAGGTCCTCACTGGACACGGAAGTTTCGGGAGGTACCTGTGTCGGATAGGGAGGGAAGAAACGCCCGGGTGTCACCACTGCGAAGATCGCCCGGAGGACACGGTGGAGCATACGGTGCAGGACTGCCCCGCTTGGGCAGAGCACCGACTTGTCCTCACGGAGGAGGCGATAGGCGGAGACCTTTCGCGTCCGGCATTGGTCGAGGCCATGCTGCGGGGCGAGACGGAGTGGGAAGCGAAGCAGTTACTCTCGCGAAGGAGGAGGCGGGCCGTCAGAGAGAGAGGACAGCGTCCTCCCTCCGCTACAGTCGCAGTGATAGACGCCCACGGCGTCGGACGTCGCAAGACGATCTCCAGCCACCGTAGGCGCGGGCATGCGGGTGGCGAGTAAATCGGCAACTCGCCGCCCGACCATGAACGGGTCGACGGCGCGTTGTGTTCCACGCGCGCCTCAAAGAGCGTCAGCAAGATGACGTGGCTTCCCTCTAGTGGGCCAAAACATGCTTGCTTGCTGCATGCTTGCTTGCGTGCTGTAGCAAACAGCAAATGTCATTAATCATAATACAATACCAATACATTTGCACAATTACCTATTTTGTATTGTCTACTACATTTCAATGGCGCATGTTAAAAATGTAACAGCCATAATTACCTACCTAGTGTGCACAAATTTTTAGGCGTTTGGTGAAATAAAAATATGGCAATTAAAACAGTGATATTATAATGAATGTTTGGAAACATAATACTTCGAACAACCGTTGTTTCGAGTAAGTGTAACATCGGTAAAAAGTTTTTCGGCCAAATAAAGTATTGGAGTAACGAAAAAAAAAACGAATAGATAATAGGTTAACTGAAACAGTGGGAAACGTGACTTCGATGAAGTAAAAAAAAACCTAAGGATAATAGTTGAAAAGTTTTAGGTCAAATGAAATTCGGTCAAACGTTTTTCGATCTTATGATAGGTAACCCTTGCCAATTAAATTCAGTCTCGTCAAAATTATAATAAATCGTAATTATACGTAAAACATTGTTTTATTTCTTCTCATATATTAAAGTAGTTAAATAAAGGCCACGCCGCGCCGCCGACGCCGCCGCCGCCGACTTCAGAAAGTCGGCGCGCCGCCGCCGACAAATTGACCATCGGCGCTCATATCTACT
>CATPAA010000051.1:0-94441 GCA_954870645.1 Agrotis clavis
AAGTTTACATTTTGACGCACGGTCACACGAACTGTCAGGCGGAACTTCTCGAACTAGACTGAGCGACTTTTTACACATTGGTAAAAAGTTTTGGATCACAAATTTCTTCGTGATGTCCCGTCTATTGCTCTTTATAGTTTAATGTCTTTGGCTCTAGAGCACAAAATGGAGTTTTGCGCTCAGATTTTGAATGAGAAATAGAATCTTTCAGAGCGGGTGAGGTGAAAAGAACTTTGCCGCGCACTTTTTGAATTTGGAACATCTTAGTGCTCGGCGCCAAAGAAATCGAACGCAAATAGTGTTTGAATAAAGACTGGCTGGAACAAAGAGATTTAAAAGAACTATAGAGCGGGCATTGGGAATATAAAAATTGTCATACAAATTGATGCCGTGCGTTAGTAGCGCTATCTAGCGGTGTATAGCAAAACCA
The DNA here is from genome assembly GCA_954870645.1 of Agrotis clavis. Lineage (NCBI taxonomy): Eukaryota > Metazoa > Arthropoda > Insecta > Lepidoptera > Noctuidae > Agrotis > Agrotis clavis. The sequence goes on from CATPAA010000051.1 coordinate 431, forward strand.
CGTATTAAAATAATTCATCAGAATATATTTCAGCTATTGCGCAATAGATGGCACTGCCGAGCACCTTATGATAGGGGTGCAACATTAAAGAATGACATAAATTATCGATACAATAACATCGATAAAGTTAACTAGGATTTAAATATTTTTAATAAGTTAAAAAAGTGTGTAAGGGCAGAACGGAAATAAAATTAAATTATAAGTTATTAATACGATCTTATATTATTAACTAGTATTTGCGCGTTGCGCGAGCTGCAAGCAGCTCGCGGGGTCGTGTTTTGGAGAAGTATTCCTTACCTTAATAAAATTTTGAGAATCCATAAGAATCTTTAAATGAATTGGAAAATCCATAGTCCTTAAATGATTTTTTAATTATATAAAATATTTTTAATATTCTGAAAACCCTTATGTAATTCAATAAAAAAAAGAAACAAACTAAAAAAAAAAACAAAATAAATTGAGAATTCCTTAGGATAGTTAAAAGAATTTTAAAATACGTTAGAGCACTTAAAAGATTTTGAAACCCTTTAAGAACCACCTACTCCAACCTAAAACTTTATTAAAAACTCAGACGGGAGATATAAGGGGCAACTTTAAAAAACGTTTTTTTCCGTGACTCCTCTATACGAATCCGTAACAAAAAAGAACACGGGTCTCTTAGTGTCTAAGATACGATTGGTAGGGGGGGGGGGGAGCCAAAAAGGAGAGGCTTAGTACTTTTGCCCTACTCATGAGAGTGACTTGTAAATTTGCTTGTCGTCAGCCCTGAGTTACGCTTCACACGCTCAACCTTCGTTACGTCCCATGATGAAATTGATGAACATTTCGAAAATTATCGAAGCCGCCATCTTGGATTTTGATTTTGACCTCACTATCGGCTTTAGCATCCTCGAAAACCATGAAAACGATTTCCATGATGAACAATTCGTAAATTATCGCAGCCGCCATCTTGGATTTGGATTTTAACTTCACTATCGGCTTTAGCATCCTCGAAAACCATGAAAACGACTCCCATGATGAACAATTTGAAAATTACGCATCCGCCATCTTCGATTTTGATTTTGACTTCACTATCGGCTTTAGCATCCTCGAAAACCATGAAAACGACTCCTATGATGAACATTTCGAAAATTATCGCAGCCGCCATCTTGGATTTTGAGTTTGACCTCACTATCGGCTTTAGCATCCTCGAAAACCACGAAAACGACTCCCATGATGAACATTTCGAAATTTATCGCAGCCGCCATCTTGGATTTTGATTTTGACCTCAGTATCGTATTTACTATCCTCGAAAACCATGAAAACGACTCCCATGATGAACATTTTGAAAATTATCACAGCCGCCATCTTGGATTTGAATTTTAACCTCACTATCTGCTTTAGCATCCTCGGAAACCATGAAAACGACTCCCATGATGAACATTTCGAAAATCATCGCAGCCACCATCTTGGATTTTGATTTTGACCTCACTATCGGCTTTAGCATCCTCGAAAACCATGAAAACGACTCCCATAATGAAATTGGTGAACAATTCGAAAATTATAGCAGCCGCCATCTTGGATGCTCATTTTGACCTCGCCATCGGTTTTAGCACCCTCGAAAACCATGAAAACGACACCCATGATGAAAAGACAAAAACTATCCATCACAAAAAGAATTTAAATTCAATTCCAAACTAAAAAAAAACAAACTTTTCAGTTTAGATAAAAATATGATATCTAAAATATTATTGTGTTCGGTACGCGCTTACTGCCCCTCGAACACTGCATTTTTTGCAGTCGCCATCTTGGATTTTGATTTTGACGTCACTATCGGCTTTAGCACCCTCGAAAACCATGAAAACGACACCCATGATGAAAACACAAAAACTATCCAACACAAAAAGAATTTTTCAATTCCAAACCAAAAAAAACAAACTTTTCAGTTTAGATAAAAATGTGATATTTAAAATATTATTGTGTTAGGTACGCGCTTACTGCCCCTCGAACACTGCATTTTTTGCAGTCGCCATCTTGGATTTTGATTTTGACGTCAATATCGGCTTTAGCATTCTCGAAAACCATGAAAACGACTCCCATGATGAACATTTTGAAAATTATCGAAGCCGCCATCTTGGATTTGGATTTTAACCTCATTATCAGCTTTAGCATCCTCGAAAACCATGAAAACGACTCCCATGATGAAACTGATGAACAATTCGAAAAGTATAGCAGCCACCATCTTGGATTCTCATTTTGACCTCGCCATCGGTTTTAGCACCCTCGAAAACCATGAAACCGACACCTATGATGAAAACACAAAAACTATTCATCACAAAAATAATTATTCAATTCCAAACCAAACAAAACAAACTTTTCAGTTCAGATAAAATATGATATTTAGAATATTATTGTGTTAGGTACGCGCTTACTGCTCCTCGAACACTGCATTTTTTGCAGTCGCCATCTTGGATTTTGATTTTGACGTCACTATCGAATTTAGCATCCTCGAAAATCATCAAAACGACTGTCATGATGAACAATTCCAAAATTATCGCAGCAGCCATCTTGGATTTGGATTTTAACCTCATTATCAGCTTTAGCATCCTCGAAAACCATGAAAACGACTCCCATGATGAATAATTCGAAAATTATCGAAGCCGCCATCTTGAATTTTGATTTTGACCTCACTATCGGCTTTAGCATCCTAGAAAACCATGAAAACGACTCCCATGATGAACATTTCGAAAATTATTGCAGCCGCCATCTTGGATTCTCATTTTGACCTCGCCATAGGTTTAAGCACCCTCGAAAACCATGAAAACGACTCCCATGATGAACATTTCGAAATTTATCGAAACTGATGAACAATTCGAAAAGTATAGCAGCCACCATCTTGGATTCTCATTTTGACCTCGCCATCGGTTTTAGCACCCTCGAAAACCATGAAACCGACACCTATGATGAAAACATAAAAACTATTCATCACAAAAAGAATATTCAATTCCAAACCAAAAAAAACAAACTTTTCAGTTCAGATAAAATATGATATTTAGAATATTATTGTGTTAGGTACGCGCTTACTGCTCCTCGAACACTGCATTTTTTGCAGTCGCCATCTTGGATTTTGATTTTGACGTCACTATCGAATTTAGCATCCTCGAAAATCATGAAAACGACTGTCATGATGAACAATTCCAAAATTATCGCAGCAGCCATCTTGGATTTGGATTTTAACCTCATTATCAGCTTTAGCATCCTCGAAAACCATGAAAACGACTCCCATGATGAATAATTCGAAAATTATCGAAGCCACCATCTTGAATTTTGATTTTGACCTCACTATCGGCTTTAGCATCCTAGAAAACCATGAAAACGACTCCCATGATGAACATTTCGAAAATTATTGCAGCCGCCATCTTGGATTCTCATTTTGACCTCGCCATCGGTTTTATCACCCTCGAAAACCATGAAAACGACACCCATGATGAAATTGATGAACAATTTTCGCAAATCATAGCAGCCGCCATCTTGGATTCTCATTTTGACCTCGCCATCGGTTTTAGCACCCTCGAAAACCATGAAAACGACTCCCATGATGAACATTTCGAAAATTATCACAGCGGCCATTTTGATTTTGACCTCACCATCGGCTTTAGCATCCTCGAAAACCATGAAAACGACGTGTCTCGCGCCCGTCGCGTAGAAGGGCCTTAAAAGATTTTGAAACCCCTTAAGAACCCCCTAATCCAATCTAAAACCTTATTAAAAACTCAGAAAAAAATGGCCGAGCCTCCTCTATACGAATCCGTAAAAAAACTGAACACGGGTCTCTTAGTTTCTGAGATACGATTGGGAGGGAGGCCTAAAAGGGGAGGCTTGGTACTCTTGCCCTACTCATGAGAGTTACTTGTAAGTTTGCTTGTCGTCGCCCCTGAGTTACGCTTCACCCACTCAACCTTCGTTACGCTACGGAGGTCGCCGGCTCGCTTCGCTCGCCACCTCCCCCCTTAGCTCCACTCGGTCTCGCAGGTTCGCTCCACTCAGGACCTACCTACCACCGGAAAGCTATCGTGACCTCATCCCTACGCTTCGCTTTACCGCTACATAGTTTTTCCGAGATACGATGGGTGGAGGGGTGAAGAGGGGGAGATGGGGGAGTGTTGAAAAATGATTTTGACCAACTCTGGGCCCCTTGATATGAATCTGAAAAAAATATGTTGCAAGTCTGTTAACCTCCAAAATCCGCCTAAAGGGGGAACAAGGGGGGGAACTTTGAAAAATAACTTTTACTTTTCCGAGCCTCCTCTAGACGAATCCATAAAAAAACAAAACACGGTTCTCATAGTTTCTGAGATACGATTGGGAGCTTTTGCCCTTCTCATGAGAGCTACTTGTAAGTTTGCTTGTCGTCAGCCCTGAGTTACGCTTCAGCCACTCAACCTTCGTTACGCTACGGAGGTCGCCGGCTCGCTTCGCTCGCCACCTCCCCCCTTCGCTCCACTCGGTCTCGCAGGTTCGCTAAACTCAGGACCTACCTACCACCGGAAAGCTATCGTGACCTCATCCCTACGCTTCGCTTTACCGCTACATAGTTTTTCCGAGATACGATGGGGGGAGGGGTGAAGAGGGGGAGAGGGGGGAGTTTTGAAAAATGATTTTGACTAACTCTGCGTTCTTTGATATGAATCTGAAAAAAAAAATGTTGCAAGTTTGTTAACTTCCGAGATCCGCCTAAAGGGGGAGAAGGGGAGCAAGGGGGGAGGGAACTTTGAAAAATGGTTTTTAGTTTTCCGAGCCACCTCTATACGAATCCGTAAAAAAACAAAACACGGGTCTCTTAGTTTCCGAGATACGATGGGGAGGGCTGAGAGGGGGGGCGAAAAGGGGAGGTTTGGGATTTTTCCCATACTCATGAGAGTTATTTGCCTTACTCACGAGAGTTACTTGTAAGTTTGCTTGTCGTCACCCCCGAGTTACGCTTCACCCACTCAACCTTCGTTACGCTACGGGGGTCGCCGGCTCGCTTCGCTCGCCACCTCCCCCCTTCGCTCCACTCGGTCTCGCAGGTTCGCTCCACTCAGGACCTACCTACCACCGGAAAGCTATCGTGACCTTATCATTACCCTACGCTACGCTACGCTTCGCTTTGGAGGGGTGAAGGGGGGGAGAGGGGGGAGTTTTGAAAAATGATTTTGACCAACTCTGGGCCCCTTGATATGAATCTGAAAAAAAAAATGTTGCAAGTCTGATAACTTCCGAGATCCGCCTAAAGGGGGGAGAAGGGGGGCGAGGGGGGGGAACTTTGAAAAATGGTTTTTACTTTTCCGAGCCTCCTCTATACGAATCAGTAAAAAAACAAAACACGGGTCTCTTAGTTTCTGAGATACGATGGGGGGAGGGGTGAAGAGGGGGAGAGGGGGGAGTTTTGAAAAACGATTTTGACCAACTCTGGGTCCCTTGATATGAATCTGAAAAAAAAAATGTTGCATGTCTGTTAACTTCCGAGATCCGCCTAAAGGGGGGAGAAGGGGGGCGAGGGGGGGGAACTTTGAAAAATGGTTTTTACTTTTCCGAGCCTCCTCTATACGAATCCGTAAAAAAACAAAACACGGGTCTCTTAGTTTCCGAGATACGATGGGGGGAGGGGTGAAGAGGGGGAGAGGGGGGAGTTTTGAAAAACGATTTTGACCAACTCTGGGCCCCTTGATATGAATCTGAAAAAAAAAATGTTGCAAGTCTGTTAACTTCCGAGATTCGCCTAAAGGGGGGAGAAGGGGGGCGAGGGGGGGGAACTTTGAAAACTGGTTTTTACTTTTCCGAGCCTCCTCTATACGAATCCGTAAAAAAAACTAAACACGGGTCTCTTAGTTTCCGAGTTACAACGGGGAGGGGGGGGAGGGGGGGCGAAAAGGGGAGGTTTGGGATTTTTCCCATACTCACGAGAGTTACTTGTTTACGAATCAGTAAAAATATACCCACCTTCCCCTTCACCATCTGGGAGAACAATTATGTCAATCAGTGAGTCAGTCAGTCAGTGGTAATCGAGCTTTATATAGTATAACTAGTATTTGCGCGTTGCGCGAGCTGCAAGCAGCTCGCGGGGTCGTGTTTTGGAGAAGTATTCCTTACCTTGACAAAATTTTGAGAATCCATAAGAATCTTTAAATGAATTGGAAAATCCTTAGTCCTTAAAAGATTTTGTAAATTATTAAATTATATAAACTATTTGTAATATTGTGAAAACCCTTATAACTAATTCAATAAAAAAAAGAAACAAAAATTGAAAAAAAAAAAACAAAATAAGTTGAGAATTCCTTAGGATAGTTAAAAGAATTTTAAAATCCGTGAGAGCACTTAAAAGATTTTGAAAACCCTTATCATCATCATCATCATCAGCCGGAAGACGTCCACTGCTGAACATAGGCCTCCCCCTTAGACCGCCACGCCGAACGACAATTCGCCACTTGCATCCATCGGCTGCCCGCGACCCTCACGATGTCGTCGGTCCACCTAGTAGGAGGCCTGCCTACGCTGCGTTTTCCGGTCCGTGGTCGCCACTCGAGAACTTTTCTTCCCCATCGGTTGTCAGTTCTACGAGCGATGTGGCCTGCCCATTGCCACCTCAACTTGCAAATTTTATGAGCTATGTCGGTGACTCTGATTCTTCGCCGAATATCCATGTTCCGGATTTTATCCCGCAAAGAAACTCCAAGCATAGCTCTTTCCATTGCAAACCCTTAAGAACCCCCTAATTCAATCTAAAACCTTATTTAAAACTCAAGGGGCCCAACTTAAAGGGGCCATAAGGGGCAACTTTGAAAAATGGTTTTTACTTTTCTGAACACGGGTCTCTTAGCTTTTGAGATACGATAGGGAGGGAGGGGGGGGATAGCCAAAAAGGAGAGGCTTAGTACTTTTGCCCTACTCATGAGAGTTACTTGTAAGTTTGCTTGTCGTCACCCCTGAGTTACGCTTCATCCACTCAACCTTCGTTACGTCCCATGATGAAATTGATGAACAATTCGAAAATTATAGCAGTCGCCATCTTGGATTTTTATTTTGACTTCAATAACGGCTTTAACATCCTCGAAAACCATGAAAACGACTCCCATGATGAACAATTTCAAAATTATTGCAGCCGCCAACTTGTATTTTAATTTTGACCTCACTATCGGCTTTAGCATCCTCGAAAACTATGAAAACGACTCCCATGATGAACATTTCGAAAATTATCGCAGCCGCCATCTTGGATTATCATTTTGACCTCGCCATCGGTTTAAGCACCCTCGAAAACCATGAAAACGACTCCCATGATGAACAATTCGAAAGTTATCGCATCCGCCATCTTGGATTTGGATTTTAACCTCACTATCGGCTTTAGCATCCTCGAAAACCATGAAAACGACTCCCATGATGAACAATTCGAAAGTTATTGCAGCCGCCAACTTGTATTTTAATTTTGACCTCACTATCGGCTTTAGCATCCTCGAAAACTATGAAAACGACTCCCATGATGAACATTTCGAAAATTATCGCAGCCGCCATCTTGGATTATCATTTTGACCTCGCCATCGGTTTAAGCACCCTCGAAAACCATGAAAACGACTCCCATGATGAACAATTCGAAAGTTATCGCATCCGCCATCTTGGATTTGGATTTTGACCTCACTATCGGCTTTAGCATCCTCGAAAACCATGAAAACGACTCCCATGATGAACAATTCGAAAGTTATCGCATCCGCCATCTTGGATTTGGATTTTAACCTCACTATCGGCTTTAGCATCCTCGAAAACCATGAAAACGACTCCCGTGATGAACATTCCGAAAATTATTGCAGCCGCCATCTTGGATTTTGATTTTGACCTCGCCATCAGTTTCAGCTCCCTCGAAAACCATGAAAACGACTCCCATGATGAACATTTCGAAAATTATCGCAGCGGCCATCTTGGATTTGGATTTTAACCTCACTATCGGGTTTAGCAACCTCGAAAACCATGAAAACGACTCCCATGATGAACATTTCGAAAATTGTCGCAGCCGCCATCTTGGATTTTAATTTTGACCTCACTATCGGCTTTAGCATTCTCGAAAATCGGCTTTAGCATCCTCGAAAACCATGAAAACGACTCCCATGATGAAGAATTCGAAAATTATCGCATCCGCCATCTTGGATTCTCATTTTGACCTCTCCATCGGTTTTAGCATTCTCGAAAACCATGAAAACAACTCCCATGATGAACATTTAAAAAATTATCGCAGCCGCCATCTTGGATTTTGATTTTGACCTCACTATCGGCTTTAGCATCCTCGAAAACCATGAAAACGACTCCCATGATGAACATTCCGAAAATTATTGCAGCCGCCATCTTGGATTTTATTTTGACCTCGCCATCGGTTTCAGCATCCTCGAAAACTATGAAAACGACTCCCATGATGAACATTTCGAAAATTATCGCAGCCGCCATCTTAGATTTTGATTTTGACCTCACTATCAGGTTTAGCAACCTCGAAAACCATGAAAACGACTCCCATGATGAACAATTCGAAAATTATCGCAGCCGCCATCTTGGATTTTGATTTTGACCTCGCCATCGGTTTCAGCACCCTCGAAAACTATGAAAACGACTCCCATGATGAACATTTCGAAAATTATCGCAGCCGCCATCTTAGATTTTGATTTTGACCTCACTATCGGCTTTAGCATCCTCGAAAACCATGAAAACAACTCCCATGATGAACAATTTGAAAATTTTTGCAGCCGCCATCTTGGATTTGGATTTTAACCTCACTATCGGGTTTAGCAACCTCGAAAACCATGAAAACGACTCCCATGATGAACATTTCAAAAATAGTCGCAGCCGCCATCTTGGATTTTAATTTTGACCCCACTATCGGCTTTAGCATCCTCGAAAACCATGAAAACAACTCCCATGATGAACATTTAAAAAATTATCGCAGCCGCCATCTTGGATTTTGATTTTGACCTCACTATAGGCTTTAGCATCCTCGAAAACCATGAAAACGACTCCCATGATGAACATTTCGAAAATTATTGCAGCCGCCGTCTTGGATTTTGATTTTGACCTCACCATCGGTTTCAGCACCCTCGAAAACCATGAAAACGACTCCCGTGATGAACATTTCGAAAATTGTCGAAGCCGCCATCTTGGATTTTGATTTTAACCTCGCCATCGGTTTCAGCACTCTCGAAAACCATGAAAACGACTCCCGTGATGAACATTTCGAAAATTGTCGAAGCCGCCATCTTGGATTTTGATTTTGTCCTCGCCATCGGTTTTAGCACCCTCGAAAACCATGAAAACGACTCCCATGATGAACAATTCGAAAATTATCGCAGCCGTCATCTTGGATTTGGATTTTAACCTCACTATCGGCTTTAGCAACCTCGAAAACCATGTAAACGACTCCCGTGATGAACATTTCGAAAATTGTTGAAGCCGCCATCTTGGATTTTGATTTTGAACTCGCCATCGGTTTTAGCACCCTCGAAAACCATGAAAACGACTCCCATGATGAACAATTCGTAAATTATCGCAGCCGCCATCTTGGAATTGGATTTTAACTTCATTATCGGCTATAGCATCCTCGAAAACCATGAAAACAACTCCCATGATGAACAACTTGAAAATTTTTGCAGCCGCCATCTTGGATTTGGATTTTAACCTCACTATCGGGTTTAGCAACCTCGAAAACCATGAAAACGACTCCCATGATGAACATTTCGAAAATAGTCGCAGCCGCCATCTTGGATTTTAATTTTGACCCCACTATCGGCTTTAGCATCCTCGAAAACCATGAAAACAACTCCCATGATGAACATTTAAAAAATTATCGCAGCCGCCATCTTGGATTTTGATTTTGACCTCACTATAGGCTTTAGCATCCTCGAAAACCATGAAAACGACTCCCATGATGAACATTTCGAAAATTATTGCAGCCGCCGTCTTGGATTTTGATTTTGACCTCGCCATCGGTTTCAGCACCCTCGAAAACCATGAAAACGACTCCCGTGATGAACATTTCGAAAATTGTCGAAGCCGCCATCTTGGATTTTGATTTTGACCTCGCCATCGGTTTTAGCACCCTCGATAACCATGGAAACACCTCCCATGATGAACATTTAAAAAATAATCGCAGCCGCCATCTTGGATTTTGAATTTGACCTCACTATCGGCTTTAGCACCCTCGAAAACCATGGAAACGCCTCCCATGATGAACATTTAAAAAATAATCGCAGCCGCCATCTTGGATTTTGATTTTGACCTCACTATCGGTTTTAGCATCCTCGAAAACCATGAAAACGACTCCCATGATTAACATTTAAAAAATAATCGCAGCCGCCATCTTGGATTTTGATTTTGACCTCACTATCGGCTTTAGCACCCTCGAAAACCATGGAAACGCCTCCCATGACGAACATTTAAAAAATAATCGCAGCCGCCATCTTGGATTTTGATTTTGAACTCACTATCGGCTTTAGCATCCTCGAAAACCATGAAAACGACTCCCATGATGAAATTGATGAACAATTCGAAAATTATCGCAGCCGCCATCTTGGATTCTCATTTTGACCTCGCCATCGGTTTTAGCACCCTCGAAAACCATGAAAACGACCCCCATGATGAACATTTCGAAAATTATCGAAGCCGCCATCTTGGATTTTGATTTTGACCTCACTATCAGCTGTAGTATCCTCGAAAACTGAACACGGGTCTCTTAGTTTCTGAGATACGATTGGGAGGGGGGGGGAGGCCAAAAAGGGGAGGCTTGGTACTTTTGCCCTTCTCATGAGAGTTACTTGTAAGTTTGCTTGTCGTCACCCCTTAGTTACGCTTCACCCACTCCACTTTCGTTACGCTACGGAGGTCGCCGGCTCGCTTCTCTCGCCACCTCACCCCTTCGCTCCGCTCGGTCTCGCAGGTTCGCTCCACTCAGGACCTACCTACCACCGGAAAGCTATCGTGACCTTATCCCTACGCAACGCTTCGCTTTACCGCTACCTAGTTTCGGAGATACGATGGGGGTAGGGGTGAAGAGGAGGAGAGGGGGGAGTTTTGAAAAATGATTTTGACAAACTCTGGGCCCCTTCATATGAATCTGAAAAAAAAAGGTGTTGCAATTCTGTTAACTTCCGGGATCCGCCTAAAGGGGGAGAAGGGGTTAAGGGGGGAACTTTGAAAAATGGTTTTTACTTTTCCGAGCCTCCTCTATACGATTCCGTAAAACAACAAAACAATGGTCTCTTAGTTTCCGAGATACGATGGGGGGAGGGGTGAAGCGCGGGAGAGGGGGGAGTTTCGAAAAATGATTTTGACCAACACTGGGCCCCTTGAAATGAATCTGAAAAAAAAATGTTGAAAGTCTGTTAACTTCCGAGATCCGCCTAAAGGAGGCAGAAGGTGGGCAAGGGGGGGGGGAACTTTGAAAAATGGTTTTTTACTTTTCCGAGCCTCCTCTATATGAATCCGTTAAAAAAACAGAACACGGAACTCATAGTTTCTGACATTCGATTGGCAGGGGGGGGGGGGAGGCCAAAAAGGGGAGGCTTGGTACTTTTGCCCTTCTCGTGACAGTTACTTGTAAGTTTGCTTGTCTTCACCGCCGAGTTACGCTTCACCCACTCAACCTTCGTTACGCTACGGAGGTCGCCGGCTCGCTTCGCTCGCCACCTCCCCCCTTCGCTCCACTCGGTCTCGCAGGTTCGCTCCACTCAGGACCTACCTACCACCGGAAAGCTATCGTGACCTTATCCCTACGCTACGCTACGCTTCGCTTTACCGCTACCTAGTTTTTCCGAGATACGATGGGGGAGGGGTAAAGGGGGGGAGATGGGTGAGTTTTGAAAAATGATTTTGACAAACCTACTCTGGGCTCCTTAATATGAATCTGAAAAAAAATATGTTCCAAGTCACTTCTGAGATCTACCTAAAGGGGGGGGGGGGGGAAGGGGGCAAGGGGGGAGGGAACTTTGAAAGGAGATCTGTGATATGAATCCGTTAAAAAAACAGAACACGGGTCTCTTAGTTTCTGAGATACGATTGCGGAGGGGGGAGAGGCCAAAAAGGGGAGGCTTGGTACTTTTGCCCTACTCATGAGAGTTACTTGTAAAATTGCTTGTCGTCACCCCCGAGTTACGCTTCACCCACTCAACCTTCGTTACGCTACGGAGGTCGCCGGCTCGCTTCGCTCGCCACCTCCCCCCTTCGCTCCACTCGGTCTCGCATGTTCGCTCCACTCAGGACCTACCTACCACCGGAAAGCTTTCGTGACCACATCCCTACGCTACGCTACGCTTCGCTTTACCGCTACCTAGTTTTTCCGAGATACGATGGGGGGAGGGGTGAAGAGGGGGAGAGGGGGGGTTTTGAAAAATGATTTTGACCAACTCTGGGCACCTTGATATGAATCTGAAAAAAAAAATGTTGCAAGTCTGTTAACTTCCGAGATACGCCTAAAGGGGGAGAAGGGGGGTAAGGGGGGGGGGAACTTTGAAAAATGGTTTTTACTTTTCCGAGCCTCCTCTATACGAATCCGTAAAAAAACAAAACACGGGTCTCTTAGTTTCCGAGATACGATGGGGGGAGGGGTGAAGAGGGGGAGAGGGGGGAGTTTTGAAAAATGATTTTGACCAACTCTGGGCCCCTTGATATAAATCTGAAAAAAAAAATGTTGCAAGTCTGTTAACTTCCGAGATCCACCTAAAGGGGGGAGAAAGGGGAAAGGGGGGGGAGGACTTTGAAAAATCGTTTTTACTTTTCCGAGCCTCCTCTATACGAATCCGTAAAAAAACAAAACACAGGTCTCTTAGTTTCCGAGATACGATGGGGAGGGGGGAGAAGGGGGGTGAAAAGGGGAGGTTTGGGATTTTTCCCATACTCACCAGAGTTACTTGTTTACGAATCTGTCAAAATATACCCACCTCCCCCTTCACCATCTGGGAGAACAATGATGTCAATCAGTGAGTCAGTCAGTGAGTGAGTGGTAATCGAGCTTTATATAGTATAATAACTAGTATTTGCGCGTTGCGCGAGCTGCAAGCAGCTCGCGGGGTCGTGTTTTGGAGAAGTAGTACCTACCTTAACAAAATTTTGAGAATCCATAAGAGTCTTTAAATGAATTGGAAAATCCATAGTCCTTAAAAGATTTTGTAAATTATTAAATTATATAAAATATTTTTAATATTCTGAAACCCTTATAACTAATTCAATAAAAAAAAAGAAACAAAATAAAAAAAATGAGAATTCCTTAGGGTAGTTAAAAGAATTTTAAAATCCGTTAGAGCACTTAAAAGATTTTGAAACCCCTTAGGAACGGGGTAATCCAATCTAAAACCTTATTAAAAACTCAGAAGGGAGGCATAAGGGGCAACTTTGAAAAATGGTTTTTACTTTTCCGAGCCTCCTCTATACGAATCCATAAAAAAAATGAACACGGGTCTCTTAGTGACTGAGATACGATTGGGAAGGGGGGGGGGGGGGGGCAAAAAGGAGAGGCTTAGTACTTTTGCCCTACTCATGAGAGTTACTTGTAAGTTTGCTTGTCGTCACCCCTGAGTTACGCTTCATCCACTCAACCTTTGTTACGTCCCATGATGAAATTGATGAACATTTCGAAAATTATCGGAGCCGCCATCTTGGATTTTGATTTTGACCTAGCCATCGGTTTTAGCACCCTCGAAAACATGAAAACGACTCCCATGATGAACATTTCGAAAATTATCGAAGCCGCCATCTTGGATTTTGATTTTGACCTAGCCATCGGTTTTAGCACCCTCGAAAACCACGAAAACGACTCCCATGATGAACAATTCGAAAATTATCGCAGCTGCCACCTTGGATTCTCATTTTAACCTCGCCATCGGTTTTAGCACCCTCGAAAACCATGAAAACGACTCCCATGATGAACAATTTGAAAATTATTGCAGCCGCCATCATTTATTTCATCACCACTGCTCTCGAAAACATCGCAATTCGAATATTATCGAAGCCGCCATCTTGGATTTTGATTTTAACCTCACTATCGGCTTAAGCATCCTCGAAAACCATGAAAACGACTCCCATGATGAACAATTCGAAAATTATTGAAGCCGCCATCTTGGATTTTGATTTTGACCTCACTATCGGCTTTAGCATCCTCGAAAACCATGAAAATGACTCCCATGATAACCAATTCAAAAATTATCGCAGCCGCCATCTTGGATTCTCATTTTGACCTCGCCATCGGCTTTAGCATCCTCGAAAACCATGAATACAACTCCCATGATGAACATTTCGAAAACTATCGCAGCCGCCAACTTGGATTTCGATTTTGACCTCACTATCGGCTTTAGCATCCTCGAAAACCATGAAAACGACTCCCATGATGAACATTTCGAAAATAATCGCAGCTGCCATCTTGGATTCTCATTTTGACCTCGCTATCGGTTTTAGCAACCACGAAAACCATGAAAACGACTCTCATGATGAAATTGATGAACAATTCGAAAATTATAGCAACCGCACTCTTGGATTCTCATTTTGACCTCGCCATCGGTTTTAGCACCCTCAAATACCATGAAAACGACTCCCATGATGAACAATTCGAAAATTTTCGCAGCCGACATCTTGGATTTGGATTTAAACCTCACTACCGGCTTTAGCATCCTCGAAAACCATGAAAACGACTCCCATGATGAACATTTCAAAAATTATCGCAGCCGCCATCTTAGATTTTGATTTTGACCTCACTATCGGCTTTCGCATCCTCGAAATTCATGAAAACGACTCCCATGATGAACAATTCGAAAATTTTCGCAGCCGACATCTTGGATTTGGATTTAAACCTCACTACCGGCTTTAGCATCCTCGAAAACCATGAAAACGACTCCCATGATGAACATTTCGAAAATTATCGCAGCCGCCATCTTGGATTTTGATTTTGGCCTCACTATCGGCTTTAGTATCCTCGAAAACCATGAAAACGACTCCCACGATGAAATTGTTGAACAATTCGAAACTTATAGCAACCGCCATCTTTTGACCTCGCCATCGGTTTTAGCACCCCCGAAAACCATGAAAACGACTCCTATGATGAAATTGATGAACAATTCGAAAATTATTGCAGCCGCCATCTCCGATTCTCATTTTAACTTCGCTATCGGTTTTAGCAACCTCGAATACCACGAAAACGACTCCCATGATGAACAATTCGAAAATTGTCGCAGCCGCCATCTTGGATTTTTATTTTGACCTCACTATCGGCTTTAGCATCCTCGAGAACCATGAAAACGACATCCATAAATAAAACTTTGAAATTTTTTGCAGTCGCCATCTTGGATTTTGATTTTGACCTCGATATCGGCTTTAGCATCTTTCAAAACCATGAAAACGACTCCCATGATGAACAATGCGAAAATTATCGCAGCCGCCATCTTGGATTTGGATTTAAACCTGACTATCGGTTTTAGCACCCTCGAATACCATGAAAACGACTCCCATGATGAACAATTCGAAAATTATCGCAGAGGCCATCTTGGATTCCGAGATACGATGGGGGGAGGAGTGAAGGGTGGGAGTGGGGTGAGTTTTGAAAAATGATTTTACATACTCTGGCCCCGTTGATACGAATCTGAAAAAAAAAATATGTTCCATTTCTCTTCTGAGATCTAACTAAAGGGGGGAGAAGGGGGGCAAGGGGGGGAACTTCGAAAAATGGTTTTTACTTTTCCGAGCCTCCTGTATATGAAACCGTAAAAAAACAAAACACGGGTCTATTAGTTTCTGAGATACGATTGGGAGGGGGGGGGGGGGAGGCCAAAAAGGGGAGGCTTGGTACTTTTGCCCTACTCATGAGAGTTACTTGTAAGTTTGTTTGTCGTCACCCCCGAGTTACGCTTCACCCACTCAACCTTCGTTACGCTACGGAGGTCGCCGGCTCGCTTCGCTCGCCACCTCCCCCCTTCGCTCCACTCGGTCTCGCAGGTTCGCTCCGCTCAGGACCTACCTACCACCGGAAAGCTATCGTGTCCTCATCCCTACGCTTCGCTTTACCGCTACATAATTTTTCCGAGATACGATGGGTGGAGGGGTGAAGAGGGGGAGAGGGGCCCGTTTTGAAAAATGATTTTGACTAACTCTGGGCCCTTTGATATGAATCTGAAAAAAATATGTTCCAAGTCTCTTTTGAGATCTACCTAAAGGGGGGAGAAGGGGGGCAAGGGGGGGAACTTTGAAAAATGGTTTTTACTTTTCCGAGCCTCCTCTATATTATGAATCCGTAAAAAAACAAAACACGGTACTCTTAGTTTCTGAGATACGATTGGGAGGGGGGGGGGAGGCCAAAAAGGGGAGGCTTGGTACTTTTGCCCTACTCATGAGAGTTACTTGTAAGTTTGTTTGTCGTCACCCCCGAGTTACGCTTCACCCACTCAACCTTCGTTACGCTACGGAGGTCGCCGGCTCGCTTCGCTCGCCACCTCCCCCCTTCGCTCCACTCGGTCTCGCAGGTTCGCTCCGCTCAGGACCTACCTACCACCGGAAAGCTATCGTGTCCTCATCCCTACGCTTCGCTTTACCGCTACATAATTTTTCCGAGATACGATGGGTGGAGGGTTGAAGAGGGGGAGAGGGGCCCGTTTTGAAAAATGATTTTGACCAACACTGGGCCCCTTGATATGATTCTGAAAAATAAATGTTCCAAGTCTGTTAACTTGCGAGATCCGCCTAAAGGGGGGAGAAGGGGGGCAAGGGGGGAGGAACTTTGAAAAATGGTTTTTAATTTACCGAACCTCCTCTATACGAATCCGTAAAAAAACAAAACACGGGTCTTTTAGTTTCCAAGATACGATGGGGGGAGGGGTGAAGAGGGGAGAGGGGGGAGTTTTGAAAAACGATTTTGATTAACTCTGGGCCCCTTGATATGAATCTGAAAAAAAAAATGTTGCAAGTCTGTCAACTTCCGAGATTCGCCTAAAGGGGGGAGAAGGGGGGCAAGGGGGGGGGACTTTGAAAAATGGTTTTTACTTTTCCGAGCCTCCTCTATACGAATCCGTAAAAAAACACAAAACACGGGTCTCTTAGTTTCCGAGATACGATGGGGAGGGGGGAGAGGGGGGGCGAAAAGGGGAGGTTTGGGATTTTTCCCATGCTCACCAGAGTTACTTGTTTACGAATCTGTCAAAATATACCCACCTCCCCCTTCACCATCTGGGAGAACAATGATGTCAGTGAGTGAGTGAGTGAGTGAGTGAGTGGTAATCGAGCTTTATATAGTATAATATAACTAGTATTTGCGCGTTGCGCGAGCTGCAAGCAGCTCGCGGGGTCGTGTTTTGGAGAAGTATTCCTTACCTTAATACAATTTTGAAAATCCATAAGAATCTTTAAATGAATTGGAAAATCCATAATCCTTAAAAGCTTTTGTAAATTATTAAATTATATAAAATATTTTTAATATTCTGAAAACCCTTATAACTAATTCAATAAAAAAAAGACACAAAAATAAAACAAAAACAAAATAAATTGAGAATTCCTTAGGATAGTTAAAAGAATTTTTAAAATCCGTTAGAGCACTTAAAAGATTAAAACCTAATTAAAAACTCAGAAGGGAGGAAAAGGGGCAACTTTGAAAAATGGTTCTTACTTTTCCGAGCCTCCTCTATACGAATCTCTCCTCTATACGAAAATATTGAACATCACTAAAAACGCGCAAAAAGCACTGCCGTATTGAGAAAACTTTGAATTTTTTGCAGTCGCCATCTTGGATTTTGATTTTGACGTTACTATCGGCTTTAGCATCCTCGAAAACCATGAAAACGACTCCCATGATGAACATTTCGATAATTATAGCAGCCGCCATCTTGGATTCTCATTTTGACCTGGCCATCGGTTTTAGCACTCTCGAAAACCAAGAAAACGACTCCCACGATGAAAACACAAAACCTATGTATCACAAAAAGAATTTTTCAATTCCAAACCAAACAAAACAAACTTTTCAGTTTATGATAAGAAATTATGATATTTCAAATATTATTGTGTTAGGTACGCGCTTACTGCCCCTCGAACACTGCATTGTTTGCAGTCGCCATCTTGGATTTTGACGTCACTATCGGCTTTAACATCCTTGAAAACCATGAAAACGACACCCATGATGAACAATTCGAAAATAATCGCAGCCGCCATCTTTGATTCTCATTTTGATCTCGCCATCGCATCGGTTTTAGCACCCTCGAAAACCATGGAAACGACTCCCATGATGAAATTGATGAACAATTCGAAAATTATAGCAGCCGCAAACTTGGATTCTCATTTTGACCTCGCCATCGGTTTTATCACCCTCGAAAACCACCAAAACTACATCTATGATGAAAACTTTGAAATTTTTTGCAGTCGCCATCTTGAATTTTGATTTTGACCTCAATAACGGATTTAGTATCCTCGAAAACCATGAAAACGACTCCCATGATGACATTGATGAACAGTTCGAAAATTATAGCAACCGCCATCTTGGATTCTCATTTTGACCTCGCCAGCGGTTTTAGCACCCTCGAAAACCATGAAAACGACTCCCATGATGACATTGATGAATAATTCGAAAATTATAGCAACCGCCATCTTGGATTCTCATTTTGACCTCGCCATCGGTTTTAGCACCCTCGAATACCATGAAAACGACTCCCATGATGAACATTTCGAAAGTATCGCAGCCGCCATCTTAGATTTGGATTTAAACCTCACTATCTTGGATTCCGAGATACAATGGGGGGAGGGGTGAAGGGGGGGAGTGGGGTGAGTTTTGAAGAATGATTTTGACATACTCTAGGCCCCTTGATACGAATCTGAAAAAAAAAAAAAGTTCCATGTCTCTTCTGAGATCCGCCTAAAGGGGGGGAGAAGTGGGTCAAGAGGGGGAACTTTAAAAAAAATTATTTTTTCTTTTCCGAATCTCTTCTATACGAATCCGAAAAAACCGAACACGGGTCTCTTAGTTTTTTTAGATACGATTGGGAGGGGGGGTGAGGCCAAAAAGGGGAGGCTTGGTACTTTTGCCCTACTCATGAGAGTTATTTGTAAGTTTGCTTGTCGTCACCCCTGAGTTACGCTTCACCCACTCAACCTTCGTTACGCTACGGAGGTCGCCGGCTCGCTTCGCTCGCCACCTCCCCCCTTCGCTCCACTCGGTCTCGCAGGTTCGCTCCGCTCAGGACCTACCTACCACCGGAAAGCTATCGTGTCCTCATCCCTACGCTTCGCTTTACCGCTACATAATTTTTCCGAGATACGATGGGTGGAGGGGTGAAGAGGGGGAGAGGGGCCCGTTTTGAAAAATGATTTTGACTAACTCTGGGCCCTTTGATATGAATCTGAAAAAAATATGTTCCAAGTCTCTTTTGAGATCTACCTAAAGGGGGGAGAAGGGGGGCAAGGGGGGGAACTTTGAAAAATGGTTTTTACTTTTCCGAGCCTCCTCTATATTATGAATCCGTAAAAAAACAAAACACGGTACTCTTAGTTTCTGAGATACGATTGGGAGGGGGGGGGGGAGGCCAAAAAGGGGAGGCTTGGTACTTTTGCCCTACTCATGAGAGTTACTTGTAAGTTTGTTTGTCGTCACCCCCGAGTTACGCTTCACCCACTCAACCTTCGTTACGCTACGGAGGTCGCCGGCTCGCTTCGCTCGCCACCTCCCCCCTTCGCTCCACTCGGTCTCGCAGGTTCGCTCCGCTCAGGACCTACCTACCACCGGAAAGCTATCGTGTCCTCATCCCTACGCTTCGCTTTACCGCTACATAATTTTTCCGAGATACGATGGGTGGAGGGTTGAAGAGGGGGAGAGGGGCCCGTTTTGAAAAATGATTTTGACCAACACTGGGCCCCTTGATATGATTCTGAAAAATAAATGTTCCAAGTCTGTTAACTTGCGAGATCCGCCTAAAGGGGGGAGAAGGGGGGCAAGGGGGGAGGAACTTTGAAAAATGGTTTTTAATTTACCGAACCTCCTCTATACGAATCCGTAAAAAAACAAAACACGGGTCTTTTAGTTTCCAAGATACGATGGGGGGAGGGGTGAAGAGGGGGAGAGGGGGGAGTTTTGAAAAACGATTTTGATTAACTCTGGGCCCCTTGATATGAATCTGAAAAAAAAAATGTTGCAAGTCTGTCAACTTCCGAGATTCGCCTAAAGGGGGGAGAAGGGGGGCAAGGGGGGGGGACTTTGAAAAATGGTTTTTACTTTTCCGAGCCTCCTCTATACGAATCCGTAAAAAAACACAAAACACGGGTCTCTTAGTTTCCGAGATACGATGGGGAGGGGGGAGAGGGGGGGCGAAAAGGGGAGGTTTGGGATTTTTCCCATGCTCACCAGAGTTACTTGTTTACGAATCTGTCAAAATATACCCACCTCCCCCTTCACCATCTGGGAGAACAATGATGTCAGTGAGTGAGTGAGTGAGTGAGTGAGTGGTAATCGAGCTTTATATAGTATAATATAACTAGTATTTGCGCGTTGCGCGAGCTGCAAGCAGCTCGCGGGGTCGTGTTTTGGAGAAGTATTCCTTACCTTAATACAATTTTGAAAATCCATAAGAATCTTTAAATGAATTGGAAAATCCATAATCCTTAAAAGCTTTTGTAAATTATTAAATTATATAAAATATTTTTAATATTCTGAAAACCCTTATAACTAATTCAATAAAAAAAAGACACAAAAATAAAACAAAAACAAAATAAATTGAGAATTCCTTAGGATAGTTAAAAGAATTTTTAAAATCCGTTAGAGCACTTAAAAGATTAAAACCTAATTAAAAACTCAGAAGGGAGGAAAAGGGGCAACTTTGAAAAATGGTTCTTACTTTTCCGAGCCTCCTCTATACGAATCTCTCCTCTATACGAAAATATTGAACATCACTAAAAACGCGCAAAAAGCACTGCCGTATTGAGAAAACTTTGAATTTTTTGCAGTCGCCATCTTGGATTTTGATTTTGACGTTACTATCGGCTTTAGCATCCTCGAAAACCATGAAAACGACTCCCATGATGAACATTTCGATAATTATAGCAGCCGCCATCTTGGATTCTCATTTTGACCTGGCCATCGGTTTTAGCACTCTCGAAAACCAAGAAAACGACTCCCACGATGAAAACACAAAACCTATGTATCACAAAAAGAATTTTTCAATTCCAAACCAAACAAAACAAACTTTTCAGTTTATGATAAGAAATTATGATATTTCAAATATTATTGTGTTAGGTACGCGCTTACTGCCCCTCGAACACTGCATTGTTTGCAGTCGCCATCTTGGATTTTGACGTCACTATCGGCTTTAACATCCTTGAAAACCATGAAAACGACACCCATGATGAACAATTCGAAAATAATCGCAGCCGCCATCTTTGATTCTCATTTTGATCTCGCCATCGCATCGGTTTTAGCACCCTCGAAAACCATGGAAACGACTCCCATGATGAAATTGATGAACAATTCGAAAATTATAGCAGCCGCAAACTTGGATTCTCATTTTGACCTCGCCATCGGTTTTATCACCCTCGAAAACCACCAAAACTACATCTATGATGAAAACTTTGAAATTTTTTGCAGTCGCCATCTTGAATTTTGATTTTGACCTCAATAACGGATTTAGTATCCTCGAAAACCATGAAAACGACTCCCATGATGACATTGATGAACAGTTCGAAAATTATAGCAACCGCCATCTTGGATTCTCATTTTGACCTCGCCAGCGGTTTTAGCACCCTCGAAAACCATGAAAACGACTCCCATGATGACATTGATGAATAATTCGAAAATTATAGCAACCGCCATCTTGGATTCTCATTTTGACCTCGCCATCGGTTTTAGCACCCTCGAATACCATGAAAACGACTCCCATGATGAACATTTCGAAAGTATCGCAGCCGCCATCTTAGATTTGGATTTAAACCTCACTATCTTGGATTCCGAGATACAATGGGGGGAGGGGTGAAGGGGGGGAGTGGGGTGAGTTTTGAAGAATGATTTTGACATACTCTAGGCCCCTTGATACGAATCTGAAAAAAAAAAAAAGTTCCATGTCTCTTCTGAGATCCGCCTAAAGGGGGGGAGAAGTGGGTCAAGAGGGGGAACTTTAAAAAAAATTATTTTTTCTTTTCCGAATCTCTTCTATACGAATCCGAAAAAACCGAACACGGGTCTCTTAGTTTTTTTAGATACGATTGGGAGGGGGGGTGAGGCCAAAAAGGGGAGGCTTGGTACTTTTGCCCTACTCATGAGAGTTATTTGTAAGTTTGCTTGTCGTCACCCCTGAGTTACGCTTCACCCACTCAACCTTCGTTACGCTACGGAGGTCGCCGGCTCGCTTCGCTCGCCACCTCCCCCCTTCGCTCCACTCAGGACCTACCTACCACCGGAAAGCTATCGTGACCTTATCCCTACGCGTCGCTTTACCGCTACCTAGTTTTTCGGAGATACGATGGGGGGAGGGGTGAAGAGGGGGAGAGAGGGGAGTTTTGAAAAACTATTTTGACATACTCAGGGCCCCTTGATATTAATCTGAAAAAAAAAATGTTCCAAGTCTCTCCTGAGATCCGCCTAAAGGGTGGGAGAAGGGGGGCCAGAGGGGGGGAACTTTGAAAAATGGTTTTTACTTTTCCGAGCCTCCTCTATACGAACCCGTAAAAATACCAAACACAGGTCTGTTAGTTTCTGAGATACGATTGGGAGGGGGGGGGGGGAGGCCAAAATGGGGAGGCTTGGTGCTGTTGCCCTACACATGAGAGTTACTTGTAAGTTTGCTTGTCGTCACCCCTGAGTTACGCTTCACCCACTCAACCTTCGTTACGCTATGGAGGTCGCCGGCTCGCTTCGCTCGCCACCTCCCCCCTTCGCTCCACTCGGTCTCGCAGGTTCGCTCCACTCGGGACCTACTTACCACCGGAAAGCTATCGTGACCTTATCCCTACGCTACGCTTCGCTTCGCTTTACTGCTACCTACTTTTTCCGAGATACGACGGGGGGAGGGGTCAAGAGGGGGAGAGGGGGAGTTTTGAAAAATGATTTTGACCAACTCTGGGCCCCTTGATATTAATCTGAAAAAAAAAATGTTCCAAGTCTTTCCTGAGATCCACCTAAAGGGTGGGAGAAGGGGGGCCAGAGGGGGGGTACTTTGAAAAATGCTTTTTACTTTTACGAGCCTCCTCTATACGAACCCGTGAAAAAACAAAACACTGGTCCATTACTTTCCGAGATACGATGGGGGGAGGGGTGAAGAGGGGGAGAGGGGGGAGTTTTGAAAAATGATTGTGTCATACTCTGGGCCCCTATAAATGAATCTGAAAAAAAAAATGTTGCAAGTCTGTTAACTTCCGAGATCCACCTAAAGACGTGAAAAGGGGGAAAGGGGGGGGGATTTTGAAAAATGGTTTTTACTTTTCCGAGCCTCCTCTATACGAATCCGTAAAAAAACAAAACACGGGTCTCTTACTTTCCGAGATACGATGGGGAGAGGGGTGAAGAGGGGGAGAGGGGGGAGTTTTGAAAAACGATTTTGACCAACTCTGGGCCCCTTGATATGAATCTGAAAAAAAAAATGTTGCAAGTCTGTTAACTTCCGAGATCCACCTAAAGGGGGGAGAAGGGGGGCAAAGGGGGAGAACTTTGAAAAATGGTTTTTACTTTTCCGAGCCTCCTCTATACGAATCCGTGAAAAAAACAAAACACGGGTCTCTTAGTTTCCGAGATACGATGGGGAGGGGGGGGAGGGGGGGCGAAAAGGGGAGGTTTGGGATTTTTCCCATACTCACGAGAGTTACTTGTTTACGAATCTGTCAAAATATACCCACCTCCCCCTTCACCATCTGGGAGAACAATGATGTCAATCAGTGAGTGAGTGAGTGAGTGAGTGGTAATCGAGCTTTATATAGTATAACTAGTATTTGCGCGTTGCGCGAGCTGCAAGCAGCTCGCGGGGTCGTGTTTTGGAGAAGTATTCCTTACCTTGATAAAATTTTGAGAATCCATATGAATCTTTAAATGAATTGGAAAATCCATAGTCCTTAAACGATTTTGTAAATTGTAAATATGTAAAATATTTTTAATATTCTGAAAACCCTTATAACTAATTCAATAAAAAAAAGAAACAAAGTTAAAAAAATACAAACTAAATTGAGAATTCCTTAGGATAGTCAAAAGAATTTTAAAATCCGTTAGAGCACTTTAAAAAATTTGATACCCCTTAAGAACCCCCTAATCCAATCTAAAACCTTATTAAAAACTCAGAAGGGTGGCATAAGGGGCAACTTTGAAAAATGGTTTTTACTTTTCCGAGCCTCCTCTATACGAATCCGTAAAAAAAAGAACACGGGTCTCTTAGTGTCTGAGATACGATTGGGAGGGGGGGGGGGGGAGCCAAAAAGGAGAGGCTTAGTACTTTTGCCCTACTCATGAGAGTTACTTGTTAGTTTGCTTGTCGTCACCCCTGAGTTATGCTTCATCCACTCAACCTTCGTTACGTCCCATGATGAAATTGATGAACATTTCGAAAATTATCGAAGCCGCCATCTTGGATTTTGATTT
This sequence comes from Agrotis clavis, assembly GCA_954870645.1. NCBI lineage: Eukaryota > Metazoa > Arthropoda > Insecta > Lepidoptera > Noctuidae > Agrotis > Agrotis clavis. The sequence continues at coordinate 24,981 of CATPAA010000051.1, forward strand.
TGACCTCACTATCGCCTTTAGCATCCTCGAAAACCATGAAAACGACTCCCATTATGAAATTGATGAACGATTCGAAAATTATAGCAGCCGCCATCTTGGATTCTCATTTTGACCTCGCCATTGATTTTAGCACCCTCGAATACCATGAAAATGACTCCCATGATGAACAATTCGAAAATTATCGCAGAGGCCATTTTGGATTCTCATTTTGACCTCGGCATCGGTTTTAGCAACCTCGAAAACTATGAAAACGACATCCATCATTAAAACTTTGTAATTTTTTGCAGTCACCATCTTGGATTTTGATTTTGACCTCACTATCAGCTTTATCATCCTGGAAAACCTTGAAAACGACTTCCATGATGAACATTTCGAAAATTATCTAAGCCGCCATCTTGGATTTTGATTTTGACCCCACTATCGGCTTTAGCATCCTCGAAAACCATGAAAACGACTCTCATGATGAACAATTCGAAAATTATCGCAGCCGCCATCTTGGATTCTCATTTTGACCTCGCCATCGGTTTCAGCACCCTCGAAAACCATGAAAACGACATCCATGATGAAAACTTTGATTTTTTTGCAGTCTGCATCTTGGATTTTGATTTTGACCTCACAATCGGTCATACTTACGCTACAGAGGTCACCGGCTCGCTTCGCTCGCCACCTCGCAGGTTCGCTCAACTCAGGACCTATACCTTCCACCGGAAAGCTATCGTGACCTTATCCCTACGCTACGCTACGCTTCGCTTTACCGTTACCAAGTTTCCGAGATACGATGAGGGGAGGGGTGAAGGCGGGGAGAGGGGTGAGTTTTGAAAAATGATTTTGACATACTTTGGGCCCCTTTATAAGAATCTGAAAAAAAAATAATGAGTCTCTTCTGAGATCCGCCTAAAGGGGGGAGAAGGGGGTCAAGAGGGGAAACTTTGAAAAAATGGTTTTTTCTTTTCCGAGCCACCTCTATACGAATCCGTAAAAAAACAGAACATCGGCCTCTTAGTTTCTGCTAAGTACTTTTGCCCTACTCATGAGAGTTACTTGTTAGTTTGCTTGTCGTCACCCCTGAGTTACGCTTCACCCACTCAACCTTCGTTACGTCCCATGATGAAATTGATGAACATATCGCAAATTATCGAAGCCGCCATCTTGGATTTTATTTTGACCTCACTATCGGCTTTAGCATCCTCGAAAACCATGAAAACGACTCCCACGATGAACAATTCGAAAATTATGGCTGCCGCCATCATGGATTTGGATTTAAACCTCACTATTGGCTTTAGCATCCTCGAAAACCATGAAAACGACACCCATGATGAAATTGATGAACAATTCGAAAATTATCGCAGCCGCCATCTTGGGTTTTGATTTTGACCTCACAATCGGCTGTAGTATCTTCGAAAACCATGAAAACGACTCCCATGATAAACAATTCGAAAATTATCGCAGTCGCCATCTTGGATTTGGATTTTAACCTCCTTATCGGCTTTAGCACCCACGAAAACCATGAAAACGACGCCCATGATAAACATTCGAAAATTATCGCAGCCGCCATCTTGGATTTGGATTTTAACCTCCTTATCGGCTTTAGCACCCACGAAAACCATGAAAACGACGCCCATGATAAAGATTTCGAAAATTATCGCAGCCGCCATCTTGGATTTTGATTTTAACCTCAGTATCGGCTTTAGCATCCTCGGAAACCATGAAAACGACTCCCATGATGATCATTTCGAAAATTATCGGAGCCGCCATCTTGGATTCTCATTTTGACCTCGCCATCGGTTCAAGCACCCTCGAAAACCATGAAAACGATATCCATGATGAACAATTCGAAAATTATCGCAGCCGCCATCTTGGATTTGGATTTTAACCTCCTTATCGGCTTTGGCACCCTCGAAAACCGTGAAAATGACTCCCATGATGAAATTGATGAACAATTCGAAAACTATAGCAGCCGCCATCTTGGATTCTCATTTTGACCTCGCCATCGATTTTAACACTCTCGAAATCCATGAAAACGACTCCCATGATGAACAATTCGAAAATTATCGCAGCCGCCATCTTGTATTTCGATTTTGACCTCACTATCGGCTTTAGCATCCTCGAAAACCATGAAAACGATTTCCATGGTGAAATTGATGAATAATTCGAAAATTACAGCAGCCGCCATCTTGGATTCTCAATTTGACTTTGCCATCGGTTTTAGCACCCTCGAAAACCATGGAAACGACTCCCATGATGAACATTTAAAAAATAGTTGCAGCTGCCATCTTAAATTTGGATTTTAACCTCAGAATCGGCTTTAGCATCCTCGAAAACCATGAAAACGACAGCTCCCATGATGAACAATTCGAAAATTATAGCAGCCGCCATATTGGATTTTGATTTTGACCTCACTATCGGCTTTAGCATCCTCGAAAACCATGAAAACGACTCCCATGATGATCATTTCGAAAATTATCGCAGCCGCCATCTTGGATTATGATTTTGACCTTACTATCGGCTTTAGCATCCTCGAAAACCATGAAAACGATTCCCATGACGAATATTTCTAAAATTATCGCAGCCGCTATCTTGGATTCTCATTTTGACCTCGCCATCGGTTTAAGCACCTTCGAAAACCATAAAAACGACATCCATGATGAAAACTTTGAAGTTTTTTGCAGTCGCCATCTTGGATTTTGATATTGACCTCACTAATGGCTTTAGTATCCTCGAAAACCAGGAAAACGACTCCCATGATGAACAATTCGAAAATTATCGCAGCCGCCATCTTGGATTTGGATTTTATCCTCACTATCGGCTTTAGCGTCCTCGGAAACCATGAAAACGACACCCATGATGAACAATTCGAAAATTATCGCAGCCGCCATCTTGGATTTTGATTTTGACCTCATTATCGGCTTTAGCATCCTCGAAAACCATGAAAACGACTCCCATGATGAAATTGATGAACATTTCGAAAATTATAACAACCGCCATCTTGGATTCTCATTTTGACCTCGCCATCGGTTTTAGCACCCTCGTATACCATGAAAACGACTCCCATGATGAACATTTCGAAAATTATCGCAGCCGCCATCTTGGATTTTGATTTTGACCTCACTATCGGTTTTAACACCCTCGAAAACCATGAAAACTACACCCATGATGAAAACACAAAAACTATCCATCACAAAAAGAATTTTTCAATTCCAAACCAAGCAATACAAACTTTTCAGTTTAGATAAAAAATTATGATATTTAAAAAAATATTGTATTAGGTACGCGCTTACTGCCCCTCGAACACTGCATTTTTTGAAGTCCACGTCTTAAATTTTGATTTTGACGTCACTATCGATTTTAGCATCCTCGTAAACCATGAAAACGACTCCAATGATGAACATTTCGAAAATTATCGCAGCCGCCATCTTAGATTCTCATTTTGACATCGCTATCGGTTAAAGCATCCTCGAAAACGATGAAAACGACATCCATGATGAAAACTTTGAAGTTTTTTGCAGTCGCCATCTTGGATTTTAATTTTGACCTCACTATCGGCCTTAGCATCCTCGAAAAACATGAAAACGACTCCCATAATGACCAATTCGAAAATTATCGCAGCCGCTATCTTGGATTTGTATTTAAACCTCACTATCGGCTTTAGCATCCTCGAAAACCATGGAAACGACTCCCATGATGAACAATTTGAAAATTATCGTAGCCGCCATCTTGGATTTTGATTTTGACCTCACTATCGGCTTTAGCATCCTCGAAAACCATGAAAACGACTCCCATGATGAACAATTCGAAAATTATCGCAGCCGCCATCTTGGATTCTCATTTTGACCTCGCCATCGGTTTTAGCATTCTCGAAAATCATGAAAACGACATCCATGATAAAAACTTTGAATTTTTTTACAGTCGCCATCTTGGATTTTGAGTTTAACCTCACTATCGGCTTTAGCATCCTCGAAAACCGTGAAAACGACTCCCATGATGAAAATTGTGAACAATTCGAAAATTATAGCAGCCGCCATCTTGGATTCTCATTTTGACCTCGCCATCGGTTTTAGCACCCTCGAAAACCATGAAAACGACTCCCATGATGAACAATTATTCGAAAATTATCGCAGCCGCCATGTTGGATTTGGATTTTAACCTCACTATCGGCTTTAGCACTTAGCACCCTCGAAAACCATGAAAACGACACCCATGATGAACAATTCAAAAATTATATATCAACCTCACTATCGGCTTTAGCATCCTCGAAAACCATGAAGACGACTCCCATGATGAAAACTTTGAATTTTTTGCAGTCGCCATCTTGAATTTTGAGTTTGACCTTACTATCGGCTTTAGCATCCTTGAAAACTATGAAAACGACATCCATGATGAAAAGTTTCAATTTTTTGCAGTCGCCATCTTGGATACTGAGTTTGACCTCACTATCGGCTTTAGCATCCTCGAAAACCATGGTAACAACTCCGTTGATGAACATTTCGAAAATTATTGCAGCCGCCATCTTGGATTCTCATTTTGACCTCGCCATCGGTTTTAGCACCCTCGAAAACCATGAAAACGACACCCATGATGAAATTGATGAACAATTCGAAAATTATCGCAGCCGCCATCTTGGGTTTTGATTTTGACCTCACTATCGGCTTTAGCATCCTCGAAAACCATGAAAACGATTTCCATGGTGAAATTGATGAATAATTCGAAAGTTATCGCAGCCGCCATCTTGGATTCTCAATTTGACTTTGCCATCGGTGGTTTTAGCACCCTCGAAAACCATGGAAACGACTCCCATGATGAACATTTAAAAAATAATCGCAGCTGCCATCTTAAATTTGGATTTTAACCTCAGAATCGGCTTTAGCATCCTCGAAAACCATGAAAACGACAGCTCCCATGATGAACAATTCAAAAATTATCGCAGCCGCCATATTGGATTTTGATTTTGACCCCACTATCGGCTTTAGCATCTTCGAAAACCATGAAAACGACTCCCATGATGAACAATTCAGAAATTGTCGCAGCCGCCATCTTGGATTTTAATTTTGACCTCAGTATCGGCTTAGCATCGTCGGAAACCATGAAAACGACTCCCATGATGAACATTTCAAAAATTATCGAAGCCGCCATCTTTGATTTTGATTTTGACCTCACTATCGGCTTTAGCATCCTCGAAAACAATGAAAACGACTCCCATGATGAAATTGATGAAAAATTCGAAAATTATAGCAGCCGCCATCTTGGATTCTCATTTTGACCTCGCCATCGGTTTTAGCACCCTCGAAAACCATGAAAACGACCCCCATGTTGAACATTTCGAAAATTATCGCAGCCGCCATCTTGGATTTTCATTTTGACCTCGCCATCGGTTTTAGCACCCTCGAAAACCATGGAAACGACTACCATGATGAACATTTAAAAATATCGCAGCCGCCATATTGGATTTTGATTTTGACCTCTCTATCGGCTGTAGCATCCTCGAAAACTGAACACGGGTCTCTTAGTTTCTGAGATACGATTGGGAGGGGGGGGGGGAGGCCAAAAAGGGGAGGCTTGGTACTTTTGCCCTTCTCTTGAGAGTTACTTGTAAGTTTGCTTGTCGTCACCCCTCAGTTACGCTTCACCCACTCCACTTTCGTTACGCTACGGAGGTCACCGGCTCGCTTCGCTCGCCACCTCACCCCTTCGCTACGCTCGGTCTTGCAGGTTCGCTCCACTCAGGACCTACCTACCACCGGAAAGCTACCGTGACCTTATCCTTATGCAACGCTTCGCTTTACCGCTACCTAGTTTCGGAGATACGATGGGGGTAGGGGTGAAGAGGAGGAGAAGGGGGACTTTTGAAAAATGATTTTGACCAACTCTGGGCCCCTTCATATGAATCTGAAAAAAAAAATGTTGCAAGTCTGTTAACTTCCGGGATCCGCCTAAAGGGGGGAGAAGGGGTTAAGGGGGGGAACTTTGAAAAATGGTTTTTACTTTTCCGAGCCTCCTCTATACGATTCCTTAAAACATCAAAACAATGGTCTCTTAGTTTCCGAGATACGATGGGGGGAGGGGTGAAGCGGGGGAGAGGGGGGAATTTCGAAATATGATTTTGACCAACTCTGGGCCCCTTGATATGAATCTGAAAAAAAAAATGTTAAAAGTCTGTTAACTTCCGAAATCCGTCTAAAGGGGGGAGAAGGGGGTCAAAGGGGCAACTTTGAAAAATGCTTTTTACTTTTCCGAGCCTCCTCTATACGAATCCGTAATAAAACAAAACACGGGTCTCTTAGTTTCTGAGATACGATTGGGAGGGGGGGGGAAGGCCAAAAAGGGGAGGCTTGGTTATTTTGCCTTACTCATTAGAGTTACTTGTAAGTTTGCATGTCGTCACCCCCGAGTTGCGCTTCACCCACTCAACCTTCGTTACGCTACGGGGGGGGTCGCCGGCTCGCTTCGCTCGCCACCTCCCCCCTTCGCTCCACTCGGTCTCGCAGGTTCGCTCCACTCGGGACCTACCTACCACCGGAAAGCTATCATGACCTTATCCCTACGCTACGCTGCGCTTCGCTTTACCGCTATGGGGGGAGGGGTGAAGAGGGGGAGAGGGGGGAGTTTTGAAAAATGATTGTGACATACTCTGGGCCCCTTGATATGAATCTGAAAAAAAAAATGTCGCAAGTCTGTTAACTTCCGAGATCCGCCTAAAGGGGGGCAAGGGGGGTGGAACTTTGAAAATGGTTTTTACTTTTCCGAGCCTCCTCTATAAGAATCCGTAAAAAAACAAAACACGGGTCTCTTAGTTTCCGAGATACGATGGGGGGAGGGGTGAAGAGGGGGAGAGGGGGGAGTTTTGAGAAATGATTTTGACCAACTCTGGGCCCCTTGATATGAATCTGAAAAAAGAAACGTTGCAAGTCTGTTAACTTCCGAGATCCGCCTAAACGGGGGAGAAGGGGGGCAAGGGGGGGGAACTTTGAAAAATGGTTTTTACTTTTCCGAGCATCTTCTATACGAATCCGTAAAAAAAAACAAAATACGGGTCTCTTAGTTTCCGAGATACGATGGGGAGGGGGGGGAGGGGGGGCGAAAAGGGGAGGTTTGGGATTTTTCCCATACTCACCAGAGTTACTTGTTTACGAATCTGTCAAAATATACCCACCTCCCCCTTCACCATCTGGGAGAACAATGATGTCAATCAGTCAGTGAGTGAGTGAGTGAGTGAGTGGTAATCGAGCTTTATATAGTATAATATAACTAGTATTTGCGCGTTGCGCGAGCTGCAAGCAGCTCGCGGGGTCGTGTTTTGGAGAAGTATTCCTTACCTTGATAAAATTTTGAGAATCCATATGAATCTTTAAATGAATTGGAAAATCCATAGTCCTTAAAAGATTTTGTAAATTGTAAATATGTAAAATATTTTTAATATTCTGAAAACCCTTGTATCTAATTCAATAAAAAAAAGAAACAAAATTAAAAAAATACAAACTAAATTGAGAATTCCTTAGGATAGTCAAAAGAATTTTAAAATCCGTTAGAGCACTTTAAAAAATTTGATACCCCTTAAGAACCCCCTAATCCAATCTAAAACCTTATTAAAAACTCAGAAGGGTGGCATAAGGGGCAACTTTGAAAAATGGTTTTTACTTTTCCGAGCCTCCTCTATACGAATCCGTAAAAAAAAGAACACGGGTCTCTTAGTGTCTGAGATACGATTGGGAGGGGGGGGGAGCCAAAAAGGATTCAAATTCAAATTCAATTGCTTGTCGTCACCCCTGAGTTACGCTTCATCCACTCAACCTTCGTTACGTCCCATGATGAAATTGATGAACATTTCGAAAATTATCGAAGCCGCCATCTTGGATTTTGATTTTGACCTCACTATCGCCTTTAGCATCCTCGAAAACCATGAAAACGACTCCCATTATGAAATTGATGAACGATTCGAAAATTATAGCAGCCGCCATCTTGGATTCTCATTTTGACCTCGCCATTGATTTTAGCACCCTCGAATACCATGAAAACGACACCCATGATGAAATTGATGAACAATTCGAAAATTATCGCAGCCGCCATCTTGGGTTTTGATTTTGACCTCACAATCGGCTGTAGTATCTTCGAAAACCATGAAAACGACTCCCATGATAAACAATTCGAAAATTATCGCAGCCGCCATCTTGGATTTGGATTTTAACCTCACTATTGGCTTTAGCATCCTCCAAAACCATGAAAACGACTCTCATGATGATCATTTCGAAAATTATCGGAGCCGCCATCTTGGATTCTCATTTTGACCTCGCCATCGGTTCAAGCACCCTCGAAAACCATGAAAACGATAACCATGATGAACAATTCGAAAATTATCGCAGCCGCCATATTGGATTTTGATTTTGACCTCACTATCGGCTTTAGCATCCTCGAAAACCATGAAAACGACTCCCATGATGATCATTTCGAAAATTATCGCAGCCGCCATCTTGGATTATGATTTTGACCTCACTATCGGCTTTAGCATCCTCGAAAACCATGAAAACGACTCCCATGACGAATATTTCGAAAATTATCGCAGCCGCTATCTTGGATTCTCATTTTGACCTCGCTATCGGTTTTAGCAACCACGAAAACCATGAAAACGACTCTCATGATGAAAACTTTGAAGTTTTTTGCAGTCGCCATCTTGGATTTTGATATTAACCTCACTAATGGCTTTAGTATCCTCGAAAACCAGGAAAACGACTCCCATGACGAATATTTCGAAAATTATCGCAGCCGCTATCTTAGATTCTCATTTTGACCTCGCCATCGGTTTAAGCACCTTCGAAAACCATAAAAACGACATCCATGATGAAAACTTTGAAGTTTTTTGCAGTCGCCATCTTGGATTTTGATATTAACCTCACTAATGGCTTTAGTATCCTCGAAAACCAGGAAAACGACTCCCATGATGAACAATTCGAAAATTATCGCAGCCGCCATCTTGGATTTGGATTTTATCCTCACTATCGGCTTTAGCGTCCTCGGAAACCATGAAAACGACACCCATGATGAACAATTCGAAAATTATCGCAGCCGCCATCTTGGATTTTGATTTTGACCTCATTATCGGCTTTAGCATCCTCGAAAACCATGAAAACGACTCCCATGATGAAATTGATGAACATTTCGAAAATTATAACAACCGCCATCTTGGATTTTGATTTTGACCTCACTATCGGTTTTAACACCCTCGAAAACCATGAAAACTACACCCATGATGAAAACACAAAAACTATCCATCACAAAAAGAATTTTTCAATTCCAAACCAAGCAATACAAACTTTTCAGTTTAGATAAAAAATTATGATATTTAAAAAAATATTGTATTAGGTACGCGCTTACTGCCCCTCGAACACTGCATTTTTTGAAGTCCACATCTTAAATTTTGATTTTGACGTCACTATCGGCTTTAGCATCCTCGAAAACCATGGAAACGACTCCCATGATGTACATTTCGAAAATTATCGCAGCCGCCATCTTGGATTCTCATTTTGACATCGCCATCGGTTTAAGCACCCTCGAAAACGATGAAAACGACATCCATGATGAAAACTTTGAAATTTTTTGCAGTCGTCATCTTGGATTTTGATTTAGACCTCACTATCGGCTTTAGCATCCTCGAAAAACATGAAGAACAGCCATGATGAACAATTCGAAAATTATCGCAGCCGCCATCTTGGATTTGGATTTTAACCTCACTATCGGCTTTAGCATCCTCGAAAACCATTAAAACGACTCCCATGATGAATATTTCGAAAATAATCGCAGCCGCCATCTTGGATTCTCATTTCGACCACGCCATCGGCTTTAGCATCCTCAAAAACCATGAAAACGACTCCCATGATGAACATTTCGAAAATAATCTCAGCCGCCATCTTGGATTTTAATTTTGACCTCACTATCGGCTTTAGCATCCTCGAAAACCATAAAAACGACACCCATGATGAACATTAAAAAAATTATCGCAGCCGCCACCTTGGATTTGGATTTTAACTTCACTATCGATTTTAGCATCCTCGAAAACCATGAAAACGACTCCAATGATGAACATTTCAAAAATTATCGCAGCCGCCATCTTGGATTCTCATTTTGACATCGCTATCGGTTAAAGCATCCTCGAAAACGATGAAAACGACATCCATGATGAAAACTTTGAAGTTTTTTGCAGTCGCCATCTTGGATTTTGATTTTGACCTCACTATCGCCTTTAGCATCCTCGAAAACCATGAAAACGACTCCCATTATGAAATTGATGAACGATTCGAAAATTATAGCAGCCGCCATCTTGGATTCTCATTTTGACCTCGCCATTGATTTTAGCACCCTCGAATACCATGAAAATGACTCCCATGATGAACAATTCGAAAATTATCGCAGAGGCCATTTTGGATTCTCATTTTGACCTCGCCATCGGTTTTAGCAACCTCGAAAACTATGAAAACGACATCCATCATTAAAACTTTGTAATTTTTTGCAGTCACCATCTTGGATTTTGATTTTGACCTCACTATCAGCTTTATCATCCTGGAAAACCTTGAAAACGACTTCCATGATGAACATTTCGAAAATTATCTAAGCCGCCATCTTGGATTTTGATTTTGACCCCACTATCGGCTTTAGCATCCTCGAAAACCATGAAAACGACTCTCATGATGAACAATTCGAAAATTATCGCAGCCGCCATCTTGGATTCTCATTTTGACCTCGCCATCGGTTTCAGCACCCTCGAAAACCATGAAAACGACATCCATGATGAAAACTTTGATTTTTTTGCAGTCTGCATCTTGGATTTTGATTTTGACCTCACAATCGGTCATACTTACGCTACAGAGGTCACCGGCTCGCTTCGCTCGCCACCTCGCAGGTTCGCTCAACTCAGGACCTATACCTTCCACCGGAAAGCTATCGTGACCTTATCCCTACGCTACGCTACGCTTCGCTTTACCGTTACCAAGTTTCCGAGATACGATGAGGGGAGGGGTGAAGGCGGGGAGAGGGGTGAGTTTTGAAAAATGATTTTGACATACTTTGGGCCCCTTTATAAGAATCTGAAAAAAAAATAATGAGTCTCTTCTGAGATCCGCCTAAAGGGGGGAGAAGGGGGTCAAGAGGGGAAACTTTGAAAAAATGGTTTTTTCTTTTCCGAGCCACCTCTATACGAATCCGTAAAAAAACAGAACATCGGCCTCTTAGTTTCTGCTAAGTACTTTTGCCCTACTCATGAGAGTTACTTGTTAGTTTGCTTGTCGTCACCCCTGAGTTACGCTTCACCCACTCAACCTTCGTTACGTCCCATGATGAAATTGATGAACATATCGCAAATTATCGAAGCCGCCATCTTGGATTTTATTTTGACCTCACTATCGGCTTTAGCATCCTCGAAAACCATGAAAACGACTCCCACGATGAACAATTCGAAAATTATGGCTGCCGCCATCATGGATTTGGATTTAAACCTCACTATTGGCTTTAGCATCCTCGAAAACCATGAAAACGACACCCATGATGAAATTGATGAACAATTCGAAAATTATCGCAGCCGCCATCTTGGGTTTTGATTTTGACCTCACAATCGGCTGTAGTATCTTCGAAAACCATGAAAACGACTCCCATGATAAACAATTCGAAAATTATCGCAGTCGCCATCTTGGATTTGGATTTTAACCTCCTTATCGGCTTTAGCACCCACGAAAACCATGAAAACGACGCCCATGATAAACATTCGAAAATTATCGCAGCCGCCATCTTGGATTTGGATTTTAACCTCCTTATCGGCTTTAGCACCCACGAAAACCATGAAAACGACGCCCATGATAAAGATTTCGAAAATTATCGCAGCCGCCATCTTGGATTTTGATTTTAACCTCAGTATCGGCTTTAGCATCCTCGGAAACCATGAAAACGACTCCCATGATGATCATTTCGAAAATTATCGGAGCCGCCATCTTGGATTCTCATTTTGACCTCGCCATCGGTTCAAGCACCCTCGAAAACCATGAAAACGATATCCATGATGAACAATTCGAAAATTATCGCAGCCGCCATCTTGGATTTGGATTTTAACCTCCTTATCGGCTTTGGCACCCTCGAAAACCGTGAAAATGACTCCCATGATGAAATTGATGAACAATTCGAAAACTATAGCAGCCGCCATCTTGGATTCTCATTTTGACCTCGCCATCGATTTTAACACTCTCGAAATCCATGAAAACGACTCCCATGATGAACAATTCGAAAATTATCGCAGCCGCCATCTTGTATTTCGATTTTGACCTCACTATCGGCTTTAGCATCCTCGAAAACCATGAAAACGATTTCCATGGTGAAATTGATGAATAATTCGAAAATTACAGCAGCCGCCATCTTGGATTCTCAATTTGACTTTGCCATCGGTTTTAGCACCCTCGAAAACCATGGAAACGACTCCCATGATGAACATTTAAAAAATAGTTGCAGCTGCCATCTTAAATTTGGATTTTAACCTCAGAATCGGCTTTAGCATCCTCGAAAACCATGAAAACGACAGCTCCCATGATGAACAATTCGAAAATTATAGCAGCCGCCATATTGGATTTTGATTTTGACCTCACTATCGGCTTTAGCATCCTCGAAAACCATGAAAACGACTCCCATGATGATCATTTCGAAAATTATCGCAGCCGCCATCTTGGATTATGATTTTGACCTCACTATCGGCTTTAGCATCCTCGAAAACCATGAAAACGATTCCCATGACGAATATTTCTAAAATTATCGCAGCCGCTATCTTGGATTCTCATTTTGACCTCGCCATCGGTTTAAGCACCTTCGAAAACCATAAAAACGACATCCATGATGAAAACTTTGAAGTTTTTTGCAGTCGCCATCTTGGATTTTGATATTGACCTCACTAATGGCTTTAGTATCCTCGAAAACCAGGAAAACGACTCCCATGATGAACAATTCGAAAATTATCGCAGCCGCCATCTTGGATTTGGATTTTATCCTCACTATCGGCTTTAGCGTCCTCGGAAACCATGAAAACGACACCCATGATGAACAATTCGAAAATTATCGCAGCCGCCATCTTGGATTTTGATTTTGACCTCATTATCGGCTTTAGCATCCTCGAAAACCATGAAAACGACTCCCATGATGAAATTGATGAACATTTCGAAAATTATAACAACCGCCATCTTGGATTCTCATTTTGACCTCGCCATCGGTTTTAGCACCCTCGTATACCATGAAAACGACTCCCATGATGAACATTTCGAAAATTATCGCAGCCGCCATCTTGGATTTTGATTTTGACCTCACTATCGGTTTTAACACCCTCGAAAACCATGAAAACTACACCCATGATGAAAACACAAAAACTATCCATCACAAAAAGAATTTTTCAATTCCAAACCAAGCAATACAAACTTTTCAGTTTAGATAAAAAATTATGATATTTAAAAAAATATTGTATTAGGTACGCGCTTACTGCCCCTCGAACACTGCATTTTTTGAAGTCCACGTCTTAAATTTTGATTTTGACGTCACTATCGATTTTAGCATCCTCGTAAACCATGAAAACGACTCCAATGATGAACATTTCGAAAATTATCGCAGCCGCCATCTTAGATTCTCATTTTGACATCGCTATCGGTTAAAGCATCCTCGAAAACGATGAAAACGACATCCATGATGAAAACTTTGAAGTTTTTTGCAGTCGCCATCTTGGATTTTAATTTTGACCTCACTATCGGCCTTAGCATCCTCGAAAAACATGAAAACGACTCCCATAATGACCAATTCGAAAATTATCGCAGCCGCTATCTTGGATTTGTATTTAAACCTCACTATCGGCTTTAGCATCCTCGAAAACCATGGAAACGACTCCCATGATGAACAATTTGAAAATTATCGTAGCCGCCATCTTGGATTTTGATTTTGACCTCACTATCGGCTTTAGCATCCTCGAAAACCATGAAAACGACTCCCATGATGAACAATTCGAAAATTATCGCAGCCGCCATCTTGGATTCTCATTTTGACCTCGCCATCGGTTTTAGCATTCTCGAAAATCATGAAAACGACATCCATGATAAAAACTTTGAATTTTTTTACAGTCGCCATCTTGGATTTTGAGTTTAACCTCACTATCGGCTTTAGCATCCTCGAAAACCGTGAAAACGACTCCCATGATGAAAATTGTGAACAATTCGAAAATTATAGCAGCCGCCATCTTGGATTCTCATTTTGACCTCGCCATCGGTTTTAGCACCCTCGAAAACCATGAAAACGACTCCCATGATGAACAATTATTCGAAAATTATCGCAGCCGCCATGTTGGATTTGGATTTTAACCTCACTATCGGCTTTAGCACTTAGCACCCTCGAAAACCATGAAAACGACACCCATGATGAACAATTCAAAAATTATATATCAACCTCACTATCGGCTTTAGCATCCTCGAAAACCATGAAGACGACTCCCATGATGAAAACTTTGAATTTTTTGCAGTCGCCATCTTGAATTTTGAGTTTGACCTTACTATCGGCTTTAGCATCCTTGAAAACTATGAAAACGACATCCATGATGAAAAGTTTCAATTTTTTGCAGTCGCCATCTTGGATACTGAGTTTGACCTCACTATCGGCTTTAGCATCCTCGAAAACCATGGTAACAACTCCGTTGATGAACATTTCGAAAATTATTGCAGCCGCCATCTTGGATTCTCATTTTGACCTCGCCATCGGTTTTAGCACCCTCGAAAACCATGAAAACGACACCCATGATGAAATTGATGAACAATTCGAAAATTATCGCAGCCGCCATCTTGGGTTTTGATTTTGACCTCACTATCGGCTTTAGCATCCTCGAAAACCATGAAAACGATTTCCATGGTGAAATTGATGAATAATTCGAAAGTTATCGCAGCCGCCATCTTGGATTCTCAATTTGACTTTGCCATCGGTGGTTTTAGCACCCTCGAAAACCATGGAAACGACTCCCATGATGAACATTTAAAAAATAATCGCAGCTGCCATCTTAAATTTGGATTTTAACCTCAGAATCGGCTTTAGCATCCTCGAAAACCATGAAAACGACAGCTCCCATGATGAACAATTCAAAAATTATCGCAGCCGCCATATTGGATTTTGATTTTGACCCCACTATCGGCTTTAGCATCTTCGAAAACCATGAAAACGACTCCCATGATGAACAATTCAGAAATTGTCGCAGCCGCCATCTTGGATTTTAATTTTGACCTCAGTATCGGCTTAGCATCGTCGGAAACCATGAAAACGACTCCCATGATGAACATTTCAAAAATTATCGAAGCCGCCATCTTTGATTTTGATTTTGACCTCACTATCGGCTTTAGCATCCTCGAAAACAATGAAAACGACTCCCATGATGAAATTGATGAAAAATTCGAAAATTATAGCAGCCGCCATCTTGGATTCTCATTTTGACCTCGCCATCGGTTTTAGCACCCTCGAAAACCATGAAAACGACCCCCATGTTGAACATTTCGAAAATTATCGCAGCCGCCATCTTGGATTTTCATTTTGACCTCGCCATCGGTTTTAGCACCCTCGAAAACCATGGAAACGACTACCATGATGAACATTTAAAAATATCGCAGCCGCCATATTGGATTTTGATTTTGACCTCTCTATCGGCTGTAGCATCCTCGAAAACTGAACACGGGTCTCTTAGTTTCTGAGATACGATTGGGAGGGGGGGGGGGAGGCCAAAAAGGGGAGGCTTGGTACTTTTGCCCTTCTCTTGAGAGTTACTTGTAAGTTTGCTTGTCGTCACCCCTCAGTTACGCTTCACCCACTCCACTTTCGTTACGCTACGGAGGTCACCGGCTCGCTTCGCTCGCCACCTCACCCCTTCGCTACGCTCGGTCTTGCAGGTTCGCTCCACTCAGGACCTACCTACCACCGGAAAGCTACCGTGACCTTATCCTTATGCAACGCTTCGCTTTACCGCTACCTAGTTTCGGAGATACGATGGGGGTAGGGGTGAAGAGGAGGAGAAGGGGGACTTTTGAAAAATGATTTTGACCAACTCTGGGCCCCTTCATATGAATCTGAAAAAAAAAATGTTGCAAGTCTGTTAACTTCCGGGATCCGCCTAAAGGGGGGAGAAGGGGTTAAGGGGGGGAACTTTGAAAAATGGTTTTTACTTTTCCGAGCCTCCTCTATACGATTCCTTAAAACATCAAAACAATGGTCTCTTAGTTTCCGAGATACGATGGGGGGAGGGGTGAAGCGGGGGAGAGGGGGGAATTTCGAAATATGATTTTGACCAACTCTGGGCCCCTTGATATGAATCTGAAAAAAAAAATGTTAAAAGTCTGTTAACTTCCGAAATCCGTCTAAAGGGGGGAGAAGGGGGTCAAAGGGGCAACTTTGAAAAATGCTTTTTACTTTTCCGAGCCTCCTCTATACGAATCCGTAATAAAACAAAACACGGGTCTCTTAGTTTCTGAGATACGATTGGGAGGGGGGGGGAAGGCCAAAAAGGGGAGGCTTGGTTATTTTGCCTTACTCATTAGAGTTACTTGTAAGTTTGCATGTCGTCACCCCCGAGTTGCGCTTCACCCACTCAACCTTCGTTACGCTACGGGGGGGGTCGCCGGCTCGCTTCGCTCGCCACCTCCCCCCTTCGCTCCACTCGGTCTCGCAGGTTCGCTCCACTCGGGACCTACCTACCACCGGAAAGCTATCATGACCTTATCCCTACGCTACGCTGCGCTTCGCTTTACCGCTATGGGGGGAGGGGTGAAGAGGGGGAGAGGGGGGAGTTTTGAAAAATGATTGTGACATACTCTGGGCCCCTTGATATGAATCTGAAAAAAAAAATGTCGCAAGTCTGTTAACTTCCGAGATCCGCCTAAAGGGGGGCAAGGGGGGTGGAACTTTGAAAATGGTTTTTACTTTTCCGAGCCTCCTCTATAAGAATCCGTAAAAAAACAAAACACGGGTCTCTTAGTTTCCGAGATACGATGGGGGGAGGGGTGAAGAGGGGGAGAGGGGGGAGTTTTGAGAAATGATTTTGACCAACTCTGGGCCCCTTGATATGAATCTGAAAAAAGAAACGTTGCAAGTCTGTTAACTTCCGAGATCCGCCTAAACGGGGGAGAAGGGGGGCAAGGGGGGGGAACTTTGAAAAATGGTTTTTACTTTTCCGAGCATCTTCTATACGAATCCGTAAAAAAAAACAAAATACGGGTCTCTTAGTTTCCGAGATACGATGGGGAGGGGGGGGAGGGGGGGCGAAAAGGGGAGGTTTGGGATTTTTCCCATACTCACCAGAGTTACTTGTTTACGAATCTGTCAAAATATACCCACCTCCCCCTTCACCATCTGGGAGAACAATGATGTCAATCAGTCAGTGAGTGAGTGAGTGAGTGAGTGGTAATCGAGCTTTATATAGTATAATATAACTAGTATTTGCGCGTTGCGCGAGCTGCAAGCAGCTCGCGGGGTCGTGTTTTGGAGAAGTATTCCTTACCTTGATAAAATTTTGAGAATCCATATGAATCTTTAAATGAATTGGAAAATCCATAGTCCTTAAAAGATTTTGTAAATTGTAAATATGTAAAATATTTTTAATATTCTGAAAACCCTTGTATCTAATTCAATAAAAAAAAGAAACAAAATTAAAAAAATACAAACTAAATTGAGAATTCCTTAGGATAGTCAAAAGAATTTTAAAATCCGTTAGAGCACTTTAAAAAATTTGATACCCCTTAAGAACCCCCTAATCCAATCTAAAACCTTATTAAAAACTCAGAAGGGTGGCATAAGGGGCAACTTTGAAAAATGGTTTTTACTTTTCCGAGCCTCCTCTATACGAATCCGTAAAAAAAAGAACACGGGTCTCTTAGTGTCTGAGATACGATTGGGAGGGGGGGGGAGCCAAAAAGGATTCAAATTCAAATTCAATTGCTTGTCGTCACCCCTGAGTTACGCTTCATCCACTCAACCTTCGTTACGTCCCATGATGAAATTGATGAACATTTCGAAAATTATCGAAGCCGCCATCTTGGATTTTGATTTTGACCTCACTATCGCCTTTAGCATCCTCGAAAACCATGAAAACGACTCCCATTATGAAATTGATGAACGATTCGAAAATTATAGCAGCCGCCATCTTGGATTCTCATTTTGACCTCGCCATTGATTTTAGCACCCTCGAATACCATGAAAACGACACCCATGATGAAATTGATGAACAATTCGAAAATTATCGCAGCCGCCATCTTGGGTTTTGATTTTGACCTCACAATCGGCTGTAGTATCTTCGAAAACCATGAAAACGACTCCCATGATAAACAATTCGAAAATTATCGCAGCCGCCATCTTGGATTTGGATTTTAACCTCACTATTGGCTTTAGCATCCTCCAAAACCATGAAAACGACTCTCATGATGATCATTTCGAAAATTATCGGAGCCGCCATCTTGGATTCTCATTTTGACCTCGCCATCGGTTCAAGCACCCTCGAAAACCATGAAAACGATAACCATGATGAACAATTCGAAAATTATCGCAGCCGCCATATTGGATTTTGATTTTGACCTCACTATCGGCTTTAGCATCCTCGAAAACCATGAAAACGACTCCCATGATGATCATTTCGAAAATTATCGCAGCCGCCATCTTGGATTATGATTTTGACCTCACTATCGGCTTTAGCATCCTCGAAAACCATGAAAACGACTCCCATGACGAATATTTCGAAAATTATCGCAGCCGCTATCTTGGATTCTCATTTTGACCTCGCTATCGGTTTTAGCAACCACGAAAACCATGAAAACGACTCTCATGATGAAAACTTTGAAGTTTTTTGCAGTCGCCATCTTGGATTTTGATATTAACCTCACTAATGGCTTTAGTATCCTCGAAAACCAGGAAAACGACTCCCATGACGAATATTTCGAAAATTATCGCAGCCGCTATCTTAGATTCTCATTTTGACCTCGCCATCGGTTTAAGCACCTTCGAAAACCATAAAAACGACATCCATGATGAAAACTTTGAAGTTTTTTGCAGTCGCCATCTTGGATTTTGATATTAACCTCACTAATGGCTTTAGTATCCTCGAAAACCAGGAAAACGACTCCCATGATGAACAATTCGAAAATTATCGCAGCCGCCATCTTGGATTTGGATTTTATCCTCACTATCGGCTTTAGCGTCCTCGGAAACCATGAAAACGACACCCATGATGAACAATTCGAAAATTATCGCAGCCGCCATCTTGGATTTTGATTTTGACCTCATTATCGGCTTTAGCATCCTCGAAAACCATGAAAACGACTCCCATGATGAAATTGATGAACATTTCGAAAATTATAACAACCGCCATCTTGGATTTTGATTTTGACCTCACTATCGGTTTTAACACCCTCGAAAACCATGAAAACTACACCCATGATGAAAACACAAAAACTATCCATCACAAAAAGAATTTTTCAATTCCAAACCAAGCAATACAAACTTTTCAGTTTAGATAAAAAATTATGATATTTAAAAAAATATTGTATTAGGTACGCGCTTACTGCCCCTCGAACACTGCATTTTTTGAAGTCCACATCTTAAATTTTGATTTTGACGTCACTATCGGCTTTAGCATCCTCGAAAACCATGGAAACGACTCCCATGATGTACATTTCGAAAATTATCGCAGCCGCCATCTTGGATTCTCATTTTGACATCGCCATCGGTTTAAGCACCCTCGAAAACGATGAAAACGACATCCATGATGAAAACTTTGAAATTTTTTGCAGTCGTCATCTTGGATTTTGATTTAGACCTCACTATCGGCTTTAGCATCCTCGAAAAACATGAAGAACAGCCATGATGAACAATTCGAAAATTATCGCAGCCGCCATCTTGGATTTGGATTTTAACCTCACTATCGGCTTTAGCATCCTCGAAAACCATTAAAACGACTCCCATGATGAATATTTCGAAAATAATCGCAGCCGCCATCTTGGATTCTCATTTCGACCACGCCATCGGCTTTAGCATCCTCAAAAACCATGAAAACGACTCCCATGATGAACATTTCGAAAATAATCTCAGCCGCCATCTTGGATTTTAATTTTGACCTCACTATCGGCTTTAGCATCCTCGAAAACCATAAAAACGACACCCATGATGAACATTAAAAAAATTATCGCAGCCGCCACCTTGGATTTGGATTTTAACTTCACTATCGATTTTAGCATCCTCGAAAACCATGAAAACGACTCCAATGATGAACATTTCAAAAATTATCGCAGCCGCCATCTTGGATTCTCATTTTGACATCGCTATCGGTTAAAGCATCCTCGAAAACGATGAAAACGACATCCATGATGAAAACTTTGAAGTTTTTTGCAGTCGCCATCTTGGATTTTGATTTTGACCTCACTATCGGCTTTAGCATCCTCGAAAAACATGAAAACAGTCATGATGAACAATTCCAAAATTATCGCAGCCGCCATCTTGGATTTGGATTTTTACCTCACTATCGGCTTTAGCATCCTCGAAAACCATGAAAACGACTCCCATGATGAACAATTTGAAAATTATCGTAGCCGCCATCTTGGATTTTGATTTTGACCTCACTATCGGCTTTAGCATCCTCGAAAACCATGAAAACGACTCCCATGATGAAAATTGTGAACAATTCGAAAATTATAGCAGCCGCCATCTTGGATTCTCATTTTGACCTCGCCATCGGTTTTAGCACCCTCGAAAACCATGAAAACGACTCCCATGATGAACAATTATTCGAAAATTATCGCAGCCGCCATGTTGGATTTGGATTTTAACCTCACTATCGGCTTTAGCACTTAGCACCCTCGAAAACCATGAAAACGACACCCATGATGAACAATTCAAAAATTATATATCAACCTCCTATCGGCTTTAGCATCCTCGAAAACCATGAAGACGACTCCCATGATGAAAACTTTGAATTTTTTGCAGTCGCCATCTTGAATTTTGAGTTTGACCTTACTATCGGCTTTAGCATCCTTGAAAACTATGAAAACGACATCCATGATGAAAACTTTCAATTTTTTGCAGTCGCCATCTTGGATACTGAGTTTGACCTCACTATCGGCTTTAGCATCCTCGAAAACCATGGTAACAACTCCGTAAATGAACATTTCGAAAATTATTGCAGCCGCCATCCTGGATTCTCATTTTGACCTCGCCATCGGTTTTAGCACCCTCGAAAACCATGAAAACGACCCCCATGTTGAACATTTCGAAAATTATCGAAGCCGCCATCTTGGATTTTGATTTTGACCTCACTATCGGCTTTAGCATCCTCGAAAACCATGAAAACGATTTCCATGGTGAAATTGATGAATAATTCGAAAATTATCGCAGCCGCCATCTTGGATTCTCAATTTGACTTTGCCATCGGTTTTAGCACCCTCGAAAACCATGGAAACGACTCCCATGATGAACATTTAAAAAATAATCGCAGCTGCCATCTTAAATTTGGATTTTAACCTCAGAATCGGCTTTAGCATCCTCGAAAACCATGAAAACGTCAGCTCCCATGATGAACAATTCGAAAATTATCGCAGCCGCCATATTGGATTTTGATTTTGACCCCACTATCGGCTTTAGCATCTTCGAAAACCATGAAAACGACTCCCATGATGAACAATTCAAAAATTGTCGCAGCCGCCATCTTAGATTTTAATTTTGACCTCAGTATCGGCTTTAGCATCCTCGGAAACCATGAAAACGACTCCCATGATGAACATTTCAAAAATTATCGAAGCCGCCATCTTTGATTTTGATTTTGACCTCACTATCGGCTTTCGCATCCTCGAAAACAATGAAAACGACTCCCATGATGAAATTGATGAACAATTCGAAAATTATAGCAGCCGCCATCTTGGATTCTCATTTTGACCTC
The DNA here is from genome assembly GCA_954870645.1 of Agrotis clavis. NCBI lineage: Eukaryota > Metazoa > Arthropoda > Insecta > Lepidoptera > Noctuidae > Agrotis > Agrotis clavis. The sequence continues at coordinate 46,921 of CATPAA010000051.1, forward strand.
GCCATCGGTTTTAGCACCCTCGAAAACCATGAAAACGACCCCCATGTTGAACATTTCGAAAATTATCGCTGCCGCCATCTTGGATTTTCATTTTGACCTCGCCATCGGTTTTAGCACCCTCGAAAACCATGGAAACGACTACCATGATGAACATTTAAAAATATCGCAGCCGCCATATTGGATTTTGATTTTGACCTCTCTATCGGCTGTAGCATCCTCGAAAACTGAACACGGGTAAACTCTTAGTTTCTGAGATACGATTGGGAGGGGGGGGGAGGCCAAAAAGGGGAGGCTTGGTACTTTTGCCCTTCTCTTGAGAGTTACTTGTAAGTTTGCTTGTCGTCCCCCTCAGTTACGCTTCACCCACTCCACTTTCGTTACGCTACGGAGGTCGCCGGCTCGCTTCGCTCGCCACCTCACCCCTTCGCTACGCTCGGTCTCGCAGGTTCGCTCCACTCAGGACCTACCTACCACCGGAAAGCTACCGTGACCTTGTCCTTATGCAACGCTTCGCTTTACCGCTACCTAGTTTCGGAGATACGATGGGGGTAGGGGTGAAGAGGAGGAGAAGGGGGAGTTTTGAAAAATGATTTTGACCAACTCTGGGCCCCTTCATATGAATCTGAAAAAAAAAATGTTGCAAGTCTGTTAACTTCCGGGATCCGCCTAAAGGGGGGAGAAGGGGTTAAGGGGGGGAACTTTGAAAAATGGTTTTTACTTTTCCGAGCCTCCTCTATACGATTCCTTAAAACATCAAAACAATGGTCTCTTAGTTTCCGAGATACGATGGGGGGAGGGGTGAAGCGGGGGAGAGGGGGGAATTTTGAAATATGATTTTGACCAACTCTAGGCCCCTTGATATGAATCTGAAAAAAAAAAAGGGGCAAAGGGGCAACTTTGAAAAATGCTTTTTACTTTTCCGAGCCTCCTCTATACGAATCCGTAAAAAAACTGAACACGGGTCTCTTAGTTTCTGAGATACGATTGGGAGGGAGGCCAAAAAGGGGAGGCTTGGTACTCTTGCCCTACTCATGAGAGTTACTTGTAAGTTTGCTTGTCGTCGCCCCTGAGTTACGCTTCACCCACTCAACCTTCGTTACGCTACGGAGGTCGCCGGCTCGCTTCGCTCGCCACCTCCCCCCTTAGCTCCACTCGGTCTCGCAGGTTCGCTCCACTCAGGACCTACCTACCACCGGAAACCTATCGTGACCTCATCCCTACGCTTCACTTTACCGCTACATAGTTTTTCCGAGATACGATGGGTGGAGGGGTGAAGAGGGGGAGATGGGGGAGTGTTGAAAAATGATTTTGACCAACTCTGGGCCCCTTGATATGAATCTGAAAAAAATATGTTGCAAGTATGTTAACCTCCAAAATCCGCCTAAAGGGGGAAGAAGGGGGGGAACTTTGAAAAATAACTTTTACTTTTCCGAGCCTCCTCTATACGAATCCATAAAAAAACAAAACACGGTTCTCATAGTTTCTGAGATACGATTGGGAGGGGGGGGGTTGGGCCAAAAAGGGGAGGCTTGGTACTTTTGCCCTTCTCATGAGAGCTTTTTGTAAGTTTGCTTGTCGTCACCCCTGAGTTACGCTTCACCCACTCAACCTTCGTTACGCTATGGAGGTCGCCGGCTCGCTTCGCTCGCCACCTCCCCCTTCGCTCCACTCGGTCTCGCAGGTTCGCTCCACTCAGGACCTACCTACCACCGGTAAGCTATCGTGACCTCATCCCTACGCTTCGCTTTACCGCTACATAGTTTTTCCGAGATACGATGGGGGGAGGGGTGAAGAGGGGGAGAGGGGGAGTTTTGAAAAATGAATCTGAAAAAAAAAATGTTGCAAGTTTGTTAACTTCCGAGATCCGCATAAAGGGGGAGAAGGGGAGCAAGGGGGGAGGGAACTTTGAAAAATGGTTTTTAGTTTTCCGAGCAACCTCTATACGAATCCGTAAAAAAACAAAACACGCGTCTCTTAGTTTCTGAGATACGATTGCGGGGGGGGGGGGAGAGGCCAAAAAGGGGAGGCTTGGTACTTTTGCCCTACTCATGAGAGTTACTTGTAAGTTTGCTTGTCGTCACCCCCGAGTTACGCTTCACCCACTCAACCTTCGTTACGCTACGGGGGTCGCCGGCTCGCTTCGCTCGCCACCTCCCCCCTTCGCTCCACTCGGTCTCGCAGGTTCGCTCCACTCGGGACCTACCTACCACCGGAAAGCTATCGTGACCTTATCCCTACGCTACGCTACGCTTCGCTTTGGAGGGGTGAAGGGGGGGAGGGGGAGGGGTGAGTTTTGAAAAATGATTTTGGCCAACTCTGGGCCCCTTGATATGAATCTGAAAAAAAAAATGTTCAAAATCTGTTAACTTCCGAGATCCGCCTAAAGGGGGGAGGAGGGGGGCAAGGGGGGAGGAACTTTGAAAAATGGTTTTTACTTTTCCGAGCCTCCTCTATACGAATCCGTAAAAAAACAAAACACGGGTCTCTTAGTTTCCGAGATACGATGGGGGGAGGGGTGAAGAGGGGGAGAGGGGGGAGTTTTGAAAAACGATTTTGACCAACTCTGGGCCCCTTGATATGAATCTGAAAAAAAAAATGTTGCAAGTCTGTCAACTTCCGAGATCCACCTAAAGGGGGGAGAAGGGGGCAAGGGGGGGGGGACTTTGAAAAATGGATTTTACTTTTCCGAGCCTCCTCTATACGAATCCGTAAAAAAACAAAACACAGGTCTCTTATTTTCCGAGATACGATAGGGAGGGGGGGGAGGGGGGGCGAAAAGGGGAGGTTTGGGATTTTTCCCATACTCACGAGAGTCACTTGTTTACGAATCTGTCAAAATATACCCACCTCCCCCTTCACCATCTGGGAGAACAATGATGTCAGTCAGTGAATCAGTGAGTCAGTCAGTGGTAATCGAGCTTTATATAATATAACTAGTATTTGCGCGTTGCGCGAGCTGCAAGCAGCTCGCGGGGTCGTGTTTTGGAGAAGTATTCCTTACCTTAATAAAATTTTGAGAATCCATAAGAATCTTTAAATGAATTGGAAAATCCATAGTCCATAAAAGATTTTGTAAATTATTAAATAATATAAAATATTTTTAACATTCTGAAAACCCTTGTAGGTAACTAATTCATTAAAAAAAAGAAACAAAATTAATTGAAAATTCCTTAGGATAGTTAAAGGAATTTTAAAATCCGTTAGAGCACTTAAAAGATTTTGAAACCCCTTAAGAACGCCCTAATCCAATCTAAAACCTTATTAAAAACTCAGAAGGGAGGCATAAGGGGCAACTTTGAAAAATGGTTTTTACTTATCCGAGCCTCCCATATACGAATCCGTAAAAAAAAATACACGGGTCTCTTAGGGTCTGAGATACGATTGGGAGGGGGGGGGGAGCCAAAAAGTAGAGGCTTAGTACTTTTGCCCTACTCATGAGAGTTACTTGCAAGTTTGCTGGTCGTCACCCCTGAGTTACGCTTCATCCACTCAACCTTCGTAACGTCCCATGATGAAATTGATGAACATTTCGAAAATTATCGCAGCCGCCATCTTGGATTTTGATTTTGACCTCACTATCGGCTTTAGCATCCTCGAAAACCATGAAAACGGCGCCCATGATGAACATTTCGAAAATTATCGCAGCCACCATCTTGGATTTTAATTTTGACCTCACTATCGGCTTTAGCATCCTCGAAAACCATGAAAAAGACTCCCATGATGAACATTTCGAAAAATATCGCAGCAGCCATCTTGAATTTTGATTTTGACCTCACTATCGGCTTCATCATCCTCGAAAACCATGAAAACGACTCCATTGATGAACATTTCGAAAATTATCACAGCCGCCATCTTGGATTTGGATTTTAACCTCACTATCGGCTTTAGTATCCTCGAAAACCATGAAAACGACTCCCATGATGAACATTTCGAAAATTATCGAAGCCGCCATCTTGGATTATGATTTTGACCTCTTTATCGGCTTTAGCATCCTCGAAAACCATGAAAACGACTCCAATGATGAACATTTCGAAAATTATCACAGCCGCCATCTTGGATTTGGATTTTAACCTCACTATCGGCGTTAGCATCCTCGGAAACCATGAAAACGACTCCCATGATGAACATTTCGAAAATTATTGCAGCCGCCATCTTGAATTTTGACTTTGACCTCATTATCAGCTTTAGCATCATCGAAAACCATGAAAACGACTCCCATGATGAACATTTCGAAAATTATCGCAGCTGCCATCTTGGATCTTGATTTTGACCTCACTATCGGCTGCAGCATCCTCGAAAACCATAAAAACGGCTTTAATGATGAACATTTCGGAAATTATCGCAGCCGCCATCTTTGATTTTGATTTTGACCTCACTATCGGCTGTAGCATCCTCGAAAACCATCCCCATGATGAACATTTCGAAAATAATCGCAGCCGCCATCTTGGATTCTCATTTTGACATCGCCATCGGTTTAAGCACCCTCGAAAACCATGAAAACGACATCCATGATGAAAACTTTGAAATTTTTTGCAGTCGCCATCTTGGATTTTGATTTTGACCTCCCCATCGGTTTTAGCACCCTCGAAAACCATGAAAACGACATCCATGATGAAAACTTTGAAATTTTTTGCAGTCGCCATCTTGGATTTTGATTTTGACCTCAATAACGGCTTTAGTTTTTAGCAACCTCGAAAACTATGAAAACGACATCCATCATTAAAGCTTTGAATTTTTTGCACTCTGCATCTTGGATTTTGATTTTGAATTCACTATCGGCTTTAGCATCCTCGAAAACCGTGAAAACGACTCCCATGATGACATTTTATAAAAATTATCGCAGCCGCCATCTTGGATTTTAATTGTGACCTCACATATCGGCTTTAGCATCCTCGAAAACCATGAAACCGACTCCTATGATGAACATTTCGAAAAATATCGCAGCCGTACTCATTTTGACCTCGCCGTCGGTTTTAGCAACCGCGAAAACCATGAAAACTACATCCATGATTAAAACTTTGAAATGTTTTGCAGTCGCCATCTTGGATTTTGATTTTGACCTCGCCATCGGTTTTAGCACCCTCGAAAACCATGAAAACGACATCCATGATGAAAACTTTGAAAGAACAATGCCCAAAACGTCCCCACCCTTGTAGCACCTTAAAACCTATGTCAATCGAAGGATCATAACCGTCTTATCATTTTATTGTTCTACGGCAAAACTGAAATGTGCATATGAAAAAAGTTATATCCACATGAAGGAACCGGAATCAGTCACAATACTATGTTCCCGATCACGATGGTTTTCTCTTTAATTATTAACGTGGAATGATTTCGTTCGTTTGTGGTTAATTGAAAAGCTCGCAGCTAAATAATTACAGCCGCACAGGCCGATCATTCGGGTTAAGCCGCGCTCACCGAGGTCGGTCTGTGGATGGGTAACAATCTGTCATTGTAGTTTCCTCCGTGCCTCGGAAATCACGGAAAGCCGTTGCTTCCGGCCATCATTGTAGATCGTTGACAGTCTTTACAATCAGAAGCTCTAAAATCTGACCACCAGTCTTACCATGGGGTACCCAGTTACTGGGTTGTGGAGGTCCGATAGGCAGTCGCTCTATGTAAAATACTGATATTCAGCTGCATCTGGTTCAACTGGAAGCCGACCCCAATATAGTTGGGAAAAGGCTAGGAAGGTGATGATTTTGTTCGGAGTTTTCAAACAACTCTTTGGAACTAAATGATGACTTCCGCACGGAAACAACTCACGGAGCAGAAAAAAGTTCAATGAAGAATTCTAATGAATATCGTTATTGTGAAGTAACCAATGACTGTTTTTAGGAGTATTCAAATAAAAATATCTTTTAAAATAGAGAGAGAATTCACTATCGGCTTTAGCATCCTCGAAAACCGTGAAAACGACTCCCATGATGACATTTTATAAAAATTATCGCAGCCGCCATCTTGGATTTTAATTGTGACCTCACATATCGGCTTTAGCATCCTCGAAAACCATGAAACCGACTCCTATGATGAACATTTCGAAAAATATCGCAGCCGTACTCATTTTGACCTCGCCATCGGTTTTAGCAACCGCGAAAACCATGAAAACTACATCCATGATTAAAACTTTGAAATGTTTTGCAGTCGCCATCTTGGATTTTGATTTTGACCTCGCCATCGGTTTTAGCACCCTCAAAAACCATGAAAACAACTCCCATGATGAACAATTCGAAACATAACGCAGCCGCCACCTTGGATTTGGATTTTGACCTCACTATCGGCTTTACCATCCTCGAAAACCATGAAAACGACTTCCATGATGAACATTTTGAAAATTATCGCAGCCGCCATCTTGGATTTGAATTTTAACCTCACTATCGGCTTTAGCATCCTCGGAAACCATGAAAACGACTCCCATGATGATTATTTCGAAAATTATAGCAGCCGCCATATTGGATTTTCATTTTGACCTCGCCATCGGTTTTAGCACCCTCGAAAACCATGAAAACGACTCCCATGATGAACATTTCGAAAAATATCGCAACCGCCATCTTGGATTTTGATTTTGACCTCACTATCGGCTTTACCATCCTCGAAAACCACGACAACGACTCCCATTTTGAAAATTATCACAGCCGCCATCTTGGATTTGGATTTTAACTTCACTATCGGCTTTAGCATCCTCGAAAACCATGAAAACGACCCCCATGATGAACATTTCGAAAATAATCGCAACCGCCATCTTGGATTCTCATTTTGACCTCGCCATCGGTTTTAGCACCCTCGAATACCATGAAAACGACTCCCATGATGAACAATTCGAAAATTATCGCAGAGGCCATCTTGGATTCCGAGATACGATGGGGGGAGGGGTGAAGGGGGGAAAAGGAGTGGGGTGAGTTTTGAAAAATGATTTTGACATACTCTGGGCCCTTTGATACGAATCTGAAAAAAAAAAAATATTATGTTCCATGTCCCTTCTGAGATCTGCCTAAAGGGGGGAAAAGGGGGTTAAGAGGGGGAACTTTGAAAAAAATGTTTTTTTCTTTTCCGAGCCTCTTCTATACGAATCCGAAAAAACCGAACACTCTTAGTTTCTTAGATACGATTGGGAGGGGGGGTGAGGCCAAAAAGGGGAGGCTTGGTACTTTTGCCCTACTCATGAGAGCTACTTGTAAGTTTGCTTGTCGTCACCCCTGAGTTACGCTTCATCCACTCAACCTTCGTTACGTCCAATGATGAAATTGATGAACATTTCAAAAATTATCGAAGCCGCCATCTTAGATTTTGATTTTGACCTCGCCATCGGCTTTAGCATCCTCGAAAACCATGAAAACGACTCCCATGATGAAATTGATGAATAATTCGAAAATTATAGCAGCCGCCATCTTGGATTCTCATTTTGACCTCGCCTACGGTTTTAGCACCCTCAAATACCATGAAAACGACTCCCATGATGAAATTGATGAACAATTCGAAAATTATGGCAGCCGCCATGTTGGATTCTCATTTTGACCTCGCCATCGGTTTTAGCACCCTCGAATACCATGAAAACGACTCCCATGATGAACAATTCGAAAATTGTCGCAACCGCCATCTTGGATTCTCATTTTGACCTCGCCATCGGTTTTAGCAACCTCGAAAACCATTAAAACGACATCCATGATTAAAACTTTGAATTTTTTTGCAGTCGCCATCTTGGAGTTTGATTTTGACCTCACTATCGGCTTTAGTATCCTCGAAAACCATGAAAACGACTCCCATGATGAACAATTCGAAAATTATCGCAGCCGCCATCTTGGATTCTCATTTTGACCTCGCCATCGGTTTTAGAACCCTTGAAAACCATGAAAACGACTCCCATGATGAAATTGATGAACAATTCGAAAATTATAGCAGCCGCCATCTTGGATGCTTATTTTGACCTCGCCATCGGTTTTAGCACCCTCGAAAACCATGAAAACGACTCCCATGATGAAATTGATGAACAATTCGAAAATTATGGCAGCCGCCATGTTGGATTCTCATTTTGACCTCGCCATCGGTTTTAGCACCCTCGAATACCATGAAAACGACCCCCATGATGAACAATTCGAAAATTGTCGCAACCGCCATCTTGGATTCTCATTATGACCTCGCCATCGGTTTTAGCAACCTCGAAAACCATTAAAACGACATCCATGATTAAAACTTTGAATTTTTTCGCAGTCGCCATCTTGGATTTTGATTTTGACCTCACTATCGGCTTTAGTATCCTCGAAAACCATGAAAACGACACCCATGATGAACAATTCGAAAATGATCGCAGCCGCCATCTTGGATTTGGATTTTAACCTCACTGTCGGCTTTAGCATCCTCGAAAACCATAAAAACGACTCCCATGATGAACATTTTGAAAATTATCGAAGCCGTCATCTTAGATTTTGATTTTGACCTCGCCATCGGCTTTAGCATCCTCGAAAACCATGAAAACGACTCCCATGATGAAATTGATGAATAATTCGAAAATTATAGCAGCCGCCATCTTGGATTCTCATTTTGACCTCGCCTACGGTTTTAGCACCCTCAAATACTATGAAAACGACTCCCATGATGAAATTGATGAACAATTCGAAAATTATGGCAGCCGCCATGTTGGATTCTCATTTTGACCTCGCCATCGGTTTTAGCACCCTCGAATACCATGAAAACGACTCCCATGATGAACAATTCGAAAATTGTCGCAACCGCCATCTTGGATTCTCATTTTGACCTTGCCATCGGTTTTAGCAACCTCGAAAACCATTAAAACGACATCCATGATTAAAACTTTGAATTTTTTTGCAGTCGCCATCTTGGATTTTGATTTTGACCTCACTATCGGCTTTAGTATCCTCGAAAACCATGAAAACGACTCCCATGATGAACAATTCGAAAATTATCGCAGCCGCCATCTTGGATTCTCATTTTCACCTCGCCATCGGTTTTAGAACCCTTGAAAACCATGAAAACGACTCCCATGATGAAATTGATGAACAATTCGAAAATTATAGCAGCCGCCATCTTGAATGCTTATTTTGACCTCGCTATCGGTTTTAGCACCCTCGAAAACCATGAAAACGACTCCCATGATAAAATTGATGAACAATTCGAAAATTATGGCAGCCGCCATGTTGGATTTTCATTTTGACCTCGCCATCGGTTTTAGCACCCTCGAATACCATGAAAACGACTCCCATGATGAACAATTCGAAAATTGTCGCAACCGCCATCTTGGATTCTCATTTTGACCTCACTATCGGCTTTAGCACCCTCGAAAACCATGAAAACGACTCCCATGATGAACAGTTCGAAAATTATCGCAGCCGCCATCTTGAAAACTGAACACGGGTCTCTTAGTTTCTGAGAGACGGTTGGGAGGGGGGGGAGGCCAAAAAGGGGAGGCTTGGTACTTTTGCCCTTCTCATGAGAGTTACTTGTAAGTTTGCTTGTCGTAACCCCTGAGTTACGCTTCACCTGCGAGACCGAGTGGAGCGAAGGGTCCAGGTGGCGAGCGAAGCGAGCCGGCGACCTCCGTAGCGTAACGAAGGTTCGCTCCACTCAGGACCTACCTACCACCGGAAAGCTATCGTGACCTTATCCCTATGCGTCGCTTTACCGCTACCCTAGTTTTTCGGAGATACGATGGGGGGAGGGGTGAAGAGGGGGAGAGGGGGGAGTTTTGAAAAACGATTTTGACATACTCAGGGCCCCTTGATATTAATCTGAAAAAAAAAATGTTCCATGTCTCTTCTGAGATCCGCCTAAAGGGTGGGAGAAGGGGGGCCAGAGGGGGGGAACTTTGAAAAATGCTTTTTACTTTTCCGAGCCTCCTCTATACGAACCCGTAAAAAAAAAAACACAGGTCTCTTAGTTTCCGAGATACGATGGGGGAGGGGTGAAGGGGGGTGAGGGGGGAGTTTTTAAAATGATTTTAACCAGCTCTGGGTCTCTTGATATAAATCAGAAAAAAAATTGTTGCAAGTCTGTTAACTTCCGAGATCCGCCTAAAGGGGGGAGAAGGGGGTCAAGAGGGGAAACTTTGAAAAAAATGGTTTTTTCTTTTCCGAGCCTCCTCTATACGAATCCGAAAAAAAAACAAAACACTGGTCTCTTAGTTTCCGAGATACGATTGGGAGGGGGGGGGAGGCCAAAAAGGGGAGGCTTGGTACCTCTGCCCTACTCATGAGTGTTACTTGTAAGTTTGCTTGTCGTCACCCCTGAGTTACGCTTCACCCACTCAACCTTCGTTACGCTACGGAGGTCGCCGGCTCGCTTCGCTCGCCACCTCCCCCCTTCGCTACACTCGGTCTCGCAGGTTCGCTCCACTCAGGACCTACCTACCACCGGAAAACTATCGTGACCTTATCCCTACGCTACGCTTCGCTTTACCGCTATCTAGTTTTTCCGAGATACGATGGGGGGAGGGGTGAAGAGGGGGAGATGGGGGAGTTTTGAAAAATGATTGACCAACTCCGGGCACCTTGATATGAATTTGAAAAAAAAATGTTCCAAGTCTCTTCTGAGATCCGCCTAAAGGGGGGGAGGGGGGAGAAGGGGTCAAGAGGGGCAACTTTGAAAAAATGGGTTTTTCTTTTCCGAGCCACCTCTATACGAATCCGTAAAGAACAAGAACACGGGTATCTTAGTTTCTGAGATACGATTGGGAGGGGGGGGGGAGGCCAAAAAGGGGAGGCTTGGTACTTTTGCCCTACTAATGAGAGTTACTAATGTAAGGTTGCTTGTCGTCACCGCTGAGTTACGCTTCACCCACTCAACCTTCGTTACGCTACGGAGGTCGCCGGCTCGCTTCGCTCGCCACCTCCCCCCTTCGCTCCACTCGGTCTCGCAGGTTCGCTCCACTCAGGACCTACCTACCACCGGAAAAATATCGTGACCACATCCCTACGCTACGCTACGCTTCGCTTTACCGCTATGCGGGGAGGGGTGAAGAGGGGGAGAGGGGGGAGTTCTGAAAAATGATTTTGACACACTCTGGGCCCCTTGATATGAATCTGAAAAAAAAAATGTTGCAAGTCTGTTAACTTCCGAGATCCGCCTCAAGGGGGGAGAAGGGGGGCAAGGGGGGAGGAACTTTGACAAATGGTTTTTACCTTTCCGAGCCTCCTCTATACGAATCCGTAAAAAAACAAAACACGGGTCTCTTAGTTTCCGAGATACGATGGGGGGAGGGGTGAAGAGGGGGAGAGGGGGGAGTTTTGAAAAACGATTTTGACCAACTTTGGGCCCCTTGATATGAATCTGAAAAAAAAAATGTTGCAAGTCTGTTAACTTCCGAGATCCACCTAAAGGGGGGAGAAGGGGGGCAAGGGGGGAGAACTTTGAAAAATGGTTTTTACTTTTCCGAGCCTCCTCTATATGAATCCGTAAAAAAACTCAAAACACGGGTCTCTTAGTTTCCGAGATACGATGGGGAGGGGGGAGAAGGGGGGCGAAAAGGGGAGGTTTGGGATTTTTCCCATACTCACCAGAGTTACTTGTTTACGAATCTGTCAAAATATACCCACCTCCCCCTTCACCATCTGGGAGAACAATGATGTCAGTCAGTGAGTCAGTGAGTGGTAATCGAGCTTTATATAGTATAATAATCGAGCTTTATATAGTATAACTAGTATTTGCGCGTTGCGCGAGCTGCAAGCAGCTCGCGGGGTCGTGTTTTGGAGAAGTATTCCTTATCAAATAAAATTTTGAGAATTCATATCAATCTTTAAATGAATTGGAAAATCCATAGTCCTTAAAAGATTTTGTAAATTATTAAATTGTATAAAATATTTTTAGTATTCTGAAAACCCTTATACCTAACTATTTAATAAATATTAAACGCATTAACGCATGCGTAGCGAATTTTCAAAGATTTTCTTTGAAATGAAAAAATCGATCATGTCTGCGGTTCGAATTTTTCATTTCAAAGAAAACCCTTATAACTAATTCAATAAAAAAAGAAACAAAATTAAAAAAAAAAAAACAAAATAAATTGAGAATTCCTTAGGATAGTTAAAAGAATTTAAGTTTGCTTGTCGTCACCCCTGAGTTACGCTTCATCCACTCAACCTTCGTTACGTCCCATGATGAAATTGATGAAAATTTCGAAAATTATCTAAGCCGCCATCTTGGATTTTGATTTTGACTTCACTATCGGCTTTAGCATCCTCGAAAACCATGAAAACTACTCCCATGATGAAATTGATAAACAATTCGAATATTATAGCAGCCGCCATCTTGAATTCTCATTTCGACCTCGCCATCGATTTTAGCACCCTCGAAAACCATGAAAACGACACCCATGATGAAAACACAAAAACTATCCATCACAAAAATAATTTTTCAATTCCAAACCAAACAAAACAAACTTTTCAGTTTTGATAAAAAATTATGATATTTAAAATATTATATCCTCGAAAACCATGAAAACGACTCCCATGATGAATATTTTGAAAAATTTCGCAGCCGCCATCTTGGATTTTATTTTGACCTCACTATCGGCTTTAGCATCCTAGAAAACCATGAAAACGACTCCCATGATGAAATTGATGAACAATTCGAAAATTATAGCAGCCGCCATCTTGGATTCTCATTTTGACCTCGCCATCGGTTTTAGCACCCTCGAAAACCATGAAAACGACTCCCATAATGAACAATTCGAAAATTATCGCAGCCGCCATCTTCGATTTTGATTTTGACCTCACTATCGGCTTTAGCATCCTCGAAAACCATGAAAACGACTCCCATGATGAATATTTCGAAAAATACCGCAGCCGCCATCTTGGATTTTGATTTTGACCTCACTATCGGCTTAAGCATCCTCGAAAACCATGGAAAAGACTCCCATGAGGAATATTTCGAAAATTATCGCAGCCGCCATCTTGGATTTTGATTTTGACCTCACTATCGGCTTTAGCATCCTCGAAAACCATGAAAACGACTCCCATGATGAAATTGATGAACAATTCGAAAATTATAGCAGCCGCCATCTTGGATTCTCATTTTGACGTCGCCATCGGTTTTAGCACCCTCGAAAACCATGAAAACGACTCCCATAATGAACAATTCGAAAATTATCGCAGCCGCCACCTTGGATTCTCATTTTGACCTTGCCATCGGTTTTAGCACCCTCGAAAACCATGCAAAACGACTCCCATGATGAAATTGATGAGCAATTCGAAAACTATAGCAGCCGCCATCTTGGATTCTCATTTTGACCTCGCCATCGGTTTTAGCACCCTAGAATACCATGAAAACAACTCCCATGATGAATTATTCGAAAATTATCGCAGCCGCCATCTTGGATTCTCATTTTGACCTCGCCATCGGTCTTAGCACCCTCGAAAACCATGAAAACGAAACCCATGATAAACAATTCGAAAATAATCGCAGCCGCCAACTTGGATTCTCATTTTGACCTCGCCATCGGCCACTATTGGCTGTAGCATCCTCGAAAACCATGAAAACGACTCCCATGATGAACAATTCGAAAATGATCGCAGCCGCCATCTTGGATTTTGATTTTGACTTCATTATCGGCTTTAGCATCCTCGAAAACCATGAAAACGACTCCCATGATGAACATTTCGAAAATTATCGCAGCCGCCATCTTGGATTTTGACCTCACTATCGGCTTTAGCATCCTCAAAAACCATGAAAACGATTCCCATGATTAACAATTTGAAAATTATCGCAGCCGCCATCTTGGATTTTGATTTTGACCTCACTATCGGCTGTAGCATCCTCGAAAACCATGAAAACGACTCCCATGATGAACAATTCGAAAATAATCGCAGCCGCCATCTTGGATTTTGATTTTGACCTCACTATCGGCTGTAGCATCCTCGAAAACCATGAAAACGACTCCCATGATGAACAATTCGAAAACAATCGCACCGCCATCTTGGATTTTGATTTGGACCTCACTATTGGCTGTAGCATCCTCGAAAACCATGAAAACGACTCCCATGACGAACAATTCGAAAATGATCGCAGCCGCCATCTTGGATTTTGATTTTGACTTCATTATCGGCTTTAGCATCCTCGAAAACCATGAAAACGACTCCCATGATGAACATTTCGAAAATTATCGCAGCCGCCATCTTGGATTTTGACCTCACTATCGGCTTTAGCATCCTCAAAAACCATGAAAACGATTCCCATGATTAACAATTTGAAAATTATCGCAGCCGCCATCTTGGATTTGGATTTAAACCTCACTATCGGCTGAAGCATCCTCGAAAACCATGAAAATGACTCCCATGATGAACATTTCGAAACATATCGCAGCCGCCATCTTGGATTTTGATTTTGACCTCACTATCGGCTGCAGCATCCTCGAAAACCATGAAAACGAGTCCCATAATGAACATTTCGAAAATTATCGCAGCCGCCATTTTGGATTTTGATTTTGACCTCACTATCGGCTTTAGCATCCTCGAAAACCATGAAAACGACTCCCATGATGAAATTGATGAACAATTCCGCTACCTAGTTTCCGAGATACGATGAGGGAAGGGGTGAAGGAAGAGGGGGAGAGAGGTGAGATTTGAAAAATGAATTTGACATATTCTGGATCCCGTGATATGAATCTGAAAAAAAAAATGTTCCAAGTCTCTTCTGAGATCCACCTAAAGGGTGGGAGAAGGGGGTCAAGAGGGGAAACTTTGAAAAATGGTTTTTATCTTTCCGAGCCTCCTTTATATGAATCTGTAAAAAAACAAAACACGGGTCTCTTAGTTTCCGAGATATGATGGGGGGAGGGGTGAAGAATTCGAAAACAATCGCACCGCCATCTTGGATTTTGATTTGGACCTCACTATTGGCTGTAGCATCCTCGAAAACCATGAAAACGACTCCCATGATGAACAATTCGAAAATGATCGCAGCCGCCATCTTGGATTTTGATTTTGACTTCATTATCGGCTTTAGCATCCTCGAAAACCAAGAAAACGACTCCCATGATGAACATTTCGAAAATTATCGCAGCCGCCATCTTGGATTTTGACCTCACTATCGGCTTTAGCATCCTCAAAAACCATGAAAACGATTCCCATGATTAACAATTCGAAAACAATCGCACCGCCATCTTGGATTTTGATTTTGACCTCACTATTGGCTGTAGCATCCTCGAAAACCATGAAAACGACTCCCATGATGAACAATTCGAAAATGATCGCAGCCGCCATCTTGGATTTTGATTTTGACTTCATTATCGGCTTTAGCATCCTCGAAAACCATGAAAACGACTCCCATGATGAACATTTCGAAAATTATCGCAGCCGCCATCTTGGATTTTGACCTCACTATCGGCTTTAGCATCCTCAAAAACCATGAAAACGATTCCCATGATTAACAATTTGAAAATTATCGCAGCCGCCATCTTGGATTTTGATTTTGACCTCACTATCGGCTGTAGCATCCTCGAAAACCATGAAAACGACTCCCATGATGAACAATTCGAAAATAATCGCAGCCGCCATCTTGGATTTTGATTTTGACCTCACTATCGGCTGTAGCATCCTCGAAAACCATGAAAACGACTCCCATGATGAACAATTCGAAAACAATCGCACCGCCATCTTGGATTTTGATTTGGACCTCACTATTGGCTGTAGCATCCTCGAAAACCATGAAAACGACTCCCATGATGAACAATTCGAAAATGATCGCAGCCGCCATCTTGGATTTTGATTTTGACTTCATTATCGGCTTTAGCATCCTCGAAAACCATGAAAACGACTCCCATGATGAACATTTCGAAAATTATCGCAGCCGCCATCTTGGATTTTGACCTCACTATCGGTTTTAGCATCCTCAAAAACCATGAAAACGATTCCCATGATTAACAATTTGAAAACTATCGCAGCCGCCATCTTGGATTTGGATTTAAACCTCACTATCGGCTGAAGCATCCTCGAAAACCATGAAAACAACATTCATGATTAAAACTTTGAATTTTTTACAGTCGCCATCTTGGATTTTGAGTTTGACCTCACTATCGGCTGTAGCATCCTCAAAAACCATGAAAACGACTCCCATGATGAACATTTCGAAACATATCGCAGCCGCCATCTTGGATTTTAATTTTGACCTCACTATCGACTTAAGCATCCTCGAAAACCATGAAAACGACTCCCATGATGAAATTGATGAACAATTCGAAAATTATCGAAGCCGCCATCTTGGATTTTGATTTTGACCTCACTATCCGCTGAAGCATCCTCGAAAACCGTGAAAACGACTCACGTGATGAACAATTCGAAAATGATCGCAGCCGCCATCTTTGATTTTGATTTTGACTTCACTATCGGCTTTAGCACCCTCGAAAACCATGAAAACGACATCCATGATGAAAACTTTGAATTTTTTGCAGTCGCCATCTTGGATTTTGAGTTTGACCTCACTATCGGCTGTAGCATCCTCGAAAACCATGAAAACGACTCCCATGATGAACAATTCGAAAATAATCGCAGCCGCCATCTTGGATTTTGATTTTGACCTCACTATCGGCTGAAGCATCCTCGAAAACCATGAAAACGACTCCCATGATGAACATATCGAAAATGATCGCAGCCGCCATCTTGGATTTTGATTTTGACTTCATTATCGGCTTAAGCATCCTCGAAAACCATGAAAACGACTCCCATGATGAACATTTCGAAAATTATCGCAGCCGCCATCTTGGATTCTCATTTTGACCTCGCCATCGGTTTAAGCACCCTCGAAAACCATGAAAACGACACCCATGACGAAAACACATAAACTATCCATCACAAAAAGAATTTTTCAATTTCAAACCAAACAAAAGAAACTTTTCAGTTTAGATAAAAATATAATATTTAAAATATTATTGTGTTAAGCACGCGCTTACTGCCCCTCGAAAACTGCATTTTTTGCAGTCGCCATCTTGGATTTTGATTTTGACCTCACTATCGGCTTTGGCATCTTCGAGAACAATGAAAACGACTCCCATGATGAACAATTCGAAAATTATCGCAGCCGCCATCTTGGATTTTAATTTTGACCTCACTATCGGCTTTAGCATCCTCGAAAACCATGAAAACGACATCCATGATTAAAACTTTGAAATTTTTGCAATCGCCATCTTGGATTTGGATTTTAACCTCACTACCGGCTTTAGCATCCTCGAAAACCATGAAAACGACTCCCATGATGCAAATTTCAAAAATTATCGCAGCCGCCATCTTGGATTTTAATTTTGACCTCGCTATCGGCTTTAGCATCCTCGATGATGAAATTGATGAACAATTCGAAAATTATAGCACCCGCCATCTTGGATTCTCATTTTGACATCGCCATCGGTTTTAGCACCCTCAATAACCATGAAAACGACACCTACGATGAACAATTCGAAAATTATCGCAGCCGCCATCTTGGATTTGGATATTAACCTCACTATCGGCTTTAGCATCCTCGAAAACCATGAAAACGACTCCCATGATGAACATTTCGAAAATTATTGCAGCCACCAACTTGGATTTTGATTTTGACCCCACTATCGGCTTTAGCATCCTCAGAAACCATGAAAACGACTCCCAAGATGAACATTTCGAAAATTATCGCAGCCGGCATCTTGGACTTTGATTTGGAAAATGTTCCAAGTCTCTTCTGAGATCCGCCTAAAGGGGGGGAGAAGGGGGTCAAGAGGGGGAACTTTGAAAAAACTGTTTTTTTGTTTTCCGAGCCTCCTCTATATACGAATAAGAAAAAATAACAAAACACGGGTCTCTTAATTTCTGAGATACGATTGCGAGGGGGGGAGGCCAAAAAGGGGAGGCTTGATACTTTTGCCCTTCTCATGAGAGTTACTTGTAAGTTTGCTTGTTGTCACCCTGGACCTACCTGCCACCGGAAAGTTATCGTGATCTTATCCCTACGCTACGCTTCGCTTTACCGCTACCTAGTTTCCGAGATACGATGGGGGGAGGGGTGAAGGTTGGGTGAGGGGTGAGTTTTGATAAATGATTTTGACAAACTCTGGGCCCCTTGATATGAATCTGAAAAAAAAAATGTTGCAAGTCTGTTAACTTCCGAGATCCGTCTAAAGGGGGGAGACGGGGGGCAAGGGGGAGAAACTTTGAAAAATCGTTTTTACTTTTCCGAGCCTCCTCTATACGAATCCGTGAAAAAACAGAACACGGGTCTCTTAGTTTCTGAGATACGATTGCGAGGGGGGGGGGAGGCCAAAAAGGGGAGGCTTGGTACTTTTGCCATACTCATGAAAGTTACTTGTAAGTTTGCTTGTCGTCACCCCCGAGTTACGCTTCACCCACTCAACCTTCGTTACGCTACGGGGGTCGCCGGCCTACCTACCACCGGAAAGCGATCGTGGCCTTATCCCTACGCTACGCTACGCTTCGCTTTACCGCTACCTAGTTTCTGAGATACGATGGGGGGAGGGGTGAAGAGGGGGAGAGGGGGGAGTTTTGAAAATTGATTTTGTTCAACTCTGCGCCCCTTTGTATGAATCTGAAAAAAAAAATGTTGCAAGTCTGTTAACTTCCGAGATCCGCCTAAAGGGGGGAGAAGGGGGCAAGGGGGGGGAACTTTGAAAAATGCTTTTTACTTTTCCGAGCCTCCTCTATACGAACCCGTAAAAAAACAAAACACGGGTCCATTAGTTTCCGAGATACGATGGGGGGAGGGGTGAAGAGGGGGAGAAGGGGGAGTTTTGAAAAACGATTTTGACCAACCCTAGGTCCCTTGATATGAATCTGAAAAAAAAATTTTTGCAAGTCTGTTAACTTCCGAGATCCACCCAAAAGGGGGAAGAGGCCCGAGGGGGGAACTTTGTAAAATGGTTTTTACTTTACCGAGCCTCCTGTATACGAATCCGTAAAAAAACACAACACGATCTCTTATTTTCTGAGATACGATTGCGGGGGGGGGGGAGGCCAAAAAGAGGACGCTTGGTACTTTTGCCCTTCTCATGAGAGTTACTTGTAAGTTTGTTTGTCCTCACCGCCGAGTTACGCTTCACCCACTCAACCTTCGTTACGCTACGGAGGTCGCCGGCTCGCTTCGCTCGCCACCTCCCCCCTTCGCTCCACTCGGTCTCGCAGGTTCGCTCCACTCGGGACCTACCTACCACCGGAAAGCTATCGTGACCTTATCCCTACGCTACGCTTCGCTTCGCTTTACTGCTACCTACTTTTTCCGAGATACGACGGGGGGAGGGGTCAAGAGGGGGAAGGGGGGAGTTTTGAAAAATGATTTTGACCAACACTGGGCCCCTTGATATGATTCTGAAAAAATAAATGTTCCAAGTCTGTTAACTTCCGAGATCCGCCTAAAGGGGGGAGAAGGGGGGCAAGGGGGGAGGAACTTTGAAAAATTGTTTTTACTTTTCCGAGCCTCCTCTATACGAATCCGTAAAAAAACAAAACACGGGTCTCTTAGTTTCCGAGATACGATGGGGGGAGGGGTGAAGAGGGGGAGAGGGGGGAGTTTTGAAAAACGATTTTGACCAACTCTGGGCCCCTTGATATGAATCTGAAAAAAAAAATGTTACAAGTCTGTTAACTTCCGAGATCCACCTAAAGGGGGGAGAAGGGGGGCAAGGGGGGAGAACTTTGAAAAATGGTTTTTACTTTTCCGAGCCTCCTCTATACGAATCCGTAAAAAAACACAAAACACGGGTCTCTTAGTTTCCGAGATACGATGGGGAGGGGGGAGAGGGGGGGCGAAAAGGGGAGGTTTGGGATTTTTCCCATACTCACGAGAGTTACTTGTTTACGAATCTGTCAAAATATACCCACCTCCCCCTTCACCATCTGGGAGAACAATGATGTCAATCAGTGAGTGAGTGAGTGAGTGAGTGGTAATCGAGCTTTATATAGTATAATAACTAGTATTTGCGCGTTGCGCGAGCTGCAAGCAGCTCGCGGGGTCGTGTTTTGGAGAACTATTCCTTACCTTTTTTTTTTTTTTTTTAGCGTGGTAAAATCATCAAATGAGTCCTCCAACCCCGGGCAGGGCGGGAGGGACTGTCAGACTTCTACTGACTAAAATCCACGGTGTCCTTCAAAAGCCTGTTACGTTCCGGGGTCACGGTAAGGAAATAATCCCGCGACCCCGGCAGGCTTTGGCCCTCTGAGAGGGGGGCCCCGTCATTATGCTGACGCTCTTTGAGGCGCGCGTGGGACACAACGCGCCGTCGACCCGGGCATGGTCCTTGGTCGGGCAGCGAGTTGCCCTTTACTCGCTGCCCGCATGCCCGCGCCTACGGTGGCCGGAGATCATCTGCTGACGTCCGACGCCGCGGGCGCCTACCACTGCGGTTGGGGCGGAGGGAGGACGCTGTCCTCTCTCGCTCGCGGCCCGCCTCCTCCTTCACGAGCATTACTGCCTCGCAGAAGGAGCAGACCGCTTCCCACTCCGTCTCGCCCCGCAGCATGGCCGCAACCAATGCCGGGCGCGAGAGGTCTCCGCCTAAACTATTCCTTACCTTAATAAAATTTTGAAAATCCATAAGAATCTTTAAATTAATTGGAAAATCCATAGTCCTTAAAATATTTTGTAAATTATATAAAATATTTTTAATATTCTGAAAACCCTTACAACTAATTCAATAAAAAAAGAAACAAATTAAAAAAAAAAAACAAAATAAATTGAGAATTCCTTAGGATAGTTAAAGAGTTTTAAAATCCGTTAGAGCATTTAAAAGATTTTGAAACCCTCTAAGAACCCTCTACTCCAATCTAAAACCTTATTAAAAACTCAGAAGGGAGGCATAAGGGGCAACTTTGAAAAATGGTTTTTACTTTTCCGAGCGTCCTCTATACGAATCCGTAAAAAAAAGAACACGGGTCTCTTAGTGTATGAGATACGATTGGTAGGGGGGGGGGGGGGGGGGGGTAGCCAAAAGGGAGAGGCTTAGCACTTTTGCCCTACTCATGAGAGTGACTTGTAAGTTTGCTTGTCGTCACCCCTGAGTTACGCTTCATCTACTCAACCTTCGTTACGTCCCATGATGAAATTGATGAACATTTCGAAAAATATAGCAGCCGCCATATTGGATTCTCATTTTGACCTCGCCATCGATTTTAGCACCCTCGAAAACCATGAAAACGACACCCATGATGAAAACACAAAAACTATCCATCACAAAAATAATTATTTTTTCAATTCGAAACCAAACGAAACAAAACAAACTTTTCATTTTAGATAAAAAATATGATATTAAAAATATTATTGTGTTAGGAACGCGCTTACTGCCCCTCGAAAACTGCATTTTTTGAAGTCACCATCTTAAATTTTGATCTTGACGTCACTATCGGCTTTAGCATCCTCGAAAACCATGAAAGCGACTCCAATGATGAACAATTCGAAAATTATCGCAGCCGCCACCTTGGATTTGGATTTTAACTTCACTATCGGCTTTAGCATCCTCGAAAACCATGGAAACGACTCCCATGATGAACATTTCGAAAGTTATCGAAGCCGCCATCTTGGATTCTCATTTTGACCTCGCAATCGGTTTTAGCACCCTCGAAAACCATGAAGACGACTCCCATGATGATCATTTCGAAAATTATCGAAGCCGCCATCCTGGATTTTGATTTTGACCTCACTATCGGCTTTAGCATCCTCCAAAACCATGAAAACGACTCCGATGATGAACATTTCGAAAATTATCGCAGCCGCCATCTTAGCTTTTGATTTTGACATTACTATCGGCTTTAGCATCCTCGAAAACCATGAAAACGACTACCATGATGAACATTTCGAAAATTATTGAAGCCGCCACCTTGGATTTTGATTTTGACCTCACTATCGTCTTTAGCATCCTCGAAAACCATGAAAACGACATCCATGATGAAAACTTTGAATTTTTTGCAGTCGCCATCATGGATTTTGATTTTACCTCACTATCGGCTTTAGCATCCTCGAAAACCATGAAAACGACTCCCGTGATGAACAACAATTCGTAAATAATCGCAGCCGCCATTTTTAGATTTGGATTTTAACTTCACTATCAGCTTTAGCATCCTCGAAAACCATGAAAACGACTCCCATGATAAACAATTCGAAAATTATAGCAGCCGCCATCTTGGATTCTCATTTTGACCTCGACATTGGTTTTATCACCCTCGAAAACCATGAAAACGACACCCATGATGAACAATTCGAAAATTATCGCAGCCGCCATCTTAGATTCTCATTTTGACCTCGCCATCGGTTTTAGCACCCTCGAAAACCATGAAAACGACTCCCATGATGAAATTGATGAGCAATTCGAAAATTTTAGCAGCCGCTATCTTGGATTCTCATTTTGACCTCGCCATCGGTTTTAGCAACCTCGAATACCTTGAAAACGACATCTATGATTAAAATTTTGAAATTTTTTGCAGTCGCCATCTTGGATTTTGATTTTGACCTCACTTTTGGCTTTAGCATCCTCGAAAACCATGCAAACGACTCCCATGATGAACAATTCGAAAACTATCGCAGCCGCCATCTTGGATTTGGATTTAAACCTCACTATAGGCTTTGGCATACTCGAAAACCATGAAACCGACTCCTATGATGAACATTTCGAAAATTATAGCAGCCGCCATCTTGGATTTTGATTTTGACCTCACTATCGGCTTTAGCATCCTCGAAAACCATAAAAACGACACCCATGATGAACAATTCGAAAATTATAGCAGCCGCCATCTTGGATTTGGATTTTAACCTCACCATCGGCTTTATCATCCTCGAAAACCATGAAAACGATTAGATTAGAAAAATGATTTTGACATACTCTGGGCCCCTTAATACAAATTTCTAAAAAAAAAAAAATATTTTCCATGTCCCTTCTGAGATCCGCCTTAAGGGGGGAAAAGAGGGTCAAGAGGGGGAACTTTGAAAAAAATGTTTTTACTTTACCGAGCCTCCTTTAAACGAATCCGTAAAAAAACAGAACACGGGTCTCTTAGTGTCTGAGATACGATTGCGGGGGGGGGAGAGGCCAAAAAGGGGAGGCTTGGTACTTTTTCCCTACTCATGAGAGTTACTTGTAAGTTTGCTTGTCGTCACCCCCGAGTTACAAGCAATCGTGACCTTATCCCTACGCTACGCTGCGCTTCGCTTTACCATAAACTGCTATACATGAAAACTTCGAATTTTTTGCAGTCTGCATCTTGAATTTTGATTTTGAACTCGCTATCGGCTTTAGCATCCTCGAAAACCATGAAAACGACTCCCATGATGAACAATTCGAAAATTATCGCAGCCGACATCTTGGACTTGGATTTTAACCTCACTATCGGCTTTAGCATCCTCGAAAACCATGAAAACGACTCCCATGGTGAAATTGATGAACAATTCAAAAATTATAGCAGCCACCATCTTGGATTCTCATTTTGACCTCGCCATCAGTTTTGGCACCCTCGAAAACCATGAAAACGACACCCATGATGAATAATTCGAAAATAATCGCAGCCGCCATCTTGGATCCTCATTTTGACCTCGCCATCGGTTTTAGCACCCTCGAAAACCATGAAAACGACTCCCATGATGAAATTGATGAACAATTCGAAAATTATAGCAGCCGCCATCTTGGATTCTCATTTTGACCTCGCCATCAGTTTTGACACCCTCGAAAACCATGAAAACGACACCCATGATGAATAATTCGAAAATAATCGCAGCCGCCATCTTGGATTCTCATTTTGACCTCGCCATCGGTTTTAGCACCCTCGAAAACCATGAAAACGACTCCCATGATGAAATTGATGAACAATTCGAAAATTATAGCAGCCGCCATCTTGGATTCTCATTTTGACCTTGCCATCGGTATTATGTCCCTCGAAAACCATGAAAACGACTCCCATGATGAAAACTTCGAATTTTTTGCAGTCTGCATCTTGGATTTTGATTTTGAACTCACTATCGGCTTTAGCATCCTCAAAAACCATGAAAACGACTCCGATGATGATCAATTCGAAAATTATCGCAGCCGCCATCTTGGATTCTCATTTTGACCTCGCCATCGGTTTAAGCACCCTCGAAAACCAAGAAAACGACATCCATGATGAAAACTTTGAATTTTTTGCAGTCTGCAACTTGGATTTTGATTTTGGCCTCACTATCGGCTTTAGCATCCTCGAAAACCATGAAAACGACACCCATGATGAATAATTCGAAAATAATCGCAGCCGCCATCTTGGATTCTCATTTTGACCTCGCCATCGGTTTTAGCACCCTCGAAAACCATGAAAACGACTCCCATGATGAAATTGATGAACAATTCGAAAATTATAGCAGCCGCCATCTTGGATTCTCATTTTGACCTTGCCATCGGTATTATGTCCCTCGAAAACCATGAAAACGACTCCCATGATGAAAACTTTGAATTTTTTGCAGTCTGCAACTTGGATTTTGATTTTGGCCTCACTATCGGCTTTAGCATCCTCGAGAACCATGAAAACGACTCCCATGATGAAAAAATCGTAAATTATCGCAGCCGCCATCTTGGATTTGGATTTTAACCTCACTATCGGATTTAGCACTTAGCACCCTCGAAAACCATGAAAACGACACCCATGATGAACAATTCAAAAATTATCGCAGCCGCCATCTTGGATTTGGATTTTAACCTCACTATCGGCTTTAGCACTTAGCACCCTCGAAAACCATGAAAACGACACCCATGATGAACAATTCGAAAATTATCGCAGCCGTCATCTTGGGTTTGGATTTTAACCTTATTATCGGCTTTAGCATCCTCGAAAACCATGAAAACGACTCCCATGATGAACATTTCGAAAATTATTGCAGCCGCTATCTTGGATTTTGATTTTGAACTCACTATCGGCTTTAGCATCCTCGAAAACCATGAAAACGACTCCCATGATGAACAATTCGAAAATTATCGCAGCCGACATCTTGGACTTGGATTTTAACCTCACTATCGGCTTTAGCATCCTCGAAAACCATGAAAACGACTCCGATGATGATCAATTCGAAAATTATCGCAGCCGCCATCTTGGATTCTCATTTTGACCTCGCCATCGGTTTAAGCACCCTCGAAAACCAAGAAAACGACATCCATGATGAAAACTTTGAATTTTTTGCAATCTGCAACTTGGATTTTGATTTTGGCCTCACTATCGGCTTTAGCATCCTCGAGAACCATGAAAACGACTCCCATGATGAACAATTCGAAAATTATCGCAGCCGCCATCTTGGATTTGGATTTTAACCTCACTATCGGCTTTAGCATCCTCGAAAACCATGAAAACGACACCCATGATGAATAATTCGAAAATATTCGCAGCCGCCATCTTGGATTCTCATTTTGACCTCGCCATCGGTTTTAGCACCCTCGAAAACCATGAAAACGACTCCCATGATGAAATTGATGAACAATTCGAAAATTATAGCAGCCGCCATCTTGGATTCTCATTTTGACCTTGCCATCGGTATTATGTCCCTCGAAAACCATGAAAACGACTCCCATGATGAAAACTTTGAATTTTTTGCAGTCTGCAACATGGATTTTGATTTTGGCCTCACTATCGGCTTTAGCATCCTCGAGAACCATGAAAACGACTCCCATGATGAAAAATTCGTAAATTATCGCAGCCGCCATCTTGGATTTGGATTTTAACCTCACTATCGGATTTAGCACTTAGCACCCTCGAAAACCATGAAAACGACACCCATGATGAACAATTCAAAAATTATCGCAGCCGCCATCTTGGATTTGGATTTTAACCTCACTATCGGCTTTAGCACTTAGCACCCTCGAAAACCATGAAAACGACACCCATGATGAACAATTCGAAAATTATCGCAGCCGTCATCTTGGATTCTCATTTTGACCTCGCCATCGGTTTTAGCACCCTCGAAAACCATGAAAACGACTCCCATGATGAACATTTCGAAAATTATCACAGCGGCCATTTTGATTTTGACCTCACTATCGGCTTTAGCATCCTCGAAAACCATGAAAACGACGTGTCTGGCGCCCGTCGCGTAGAAGGGCCTTAAAAGATTTTGAAACCCCTTAAGAACCCCCTTATCCAATCTAAAACCTTATTAAAAACTCAGAAAAAAATGGCCGAGCCTCCTCTATACGAATCCGTAAAAAAACTGAACACGGGTCTCTTAGTTTCTGAGATACGATTGGGAGGGAGGCCAAAAAGGGGAGGCTTGGTACTCTTGCCCTACTCATGAGAGTTACTTGTAAGTTTGCTTGTCGTCGCCCCTGAGTTACGCTTCACCCACTCAACCTTCGTTACGCTACGGAGGTCGCCGGCTCGCTTCGCTCGCCACCTCCCCCCTTCGCTTCACTCGGTCTCGCAGGTTCGCTCCACTCAGGACCTACCTACCACCGGAAAGCTATCGTGACCTCATCCCTATGCTTCGCTTTACCGCTACATAGTTTTTCCGAGATACGATGGGGGGAGGGGTGAAGAGGGGGAGAGGGGGAGAGGGGGGAGTTTTGAAAAATGATTTTGACTAACTCTGCGTTCCTTGATATGAATCTAAAAAAAAAATGTTGCAAGTTTGTTAACTTCCGAGATCCGCCTAAAGGGGGAGAAGGGGAGCAAGGGGGGAGGGAACTTTGAAAAATGGTTTTTAGTTTTCCGAGCCACCTCTATACGAATCCGTAAAAAAACAAAACACGGGTCTCTTAGTTTCCGAGATACGATGGGGAGGGGGGGGAGAGGGGGGGCGAAAAGGGGAAGTTTGGGATTTTTCCCATACTCATGAGAGTTACTTGTAAGTTTGCTTGTCGTCACCCCTCCTACCTACCACCGGAAAGCTATCGTGACCTGATCCCTACGCTACGCTACGCTTCGCTTTGGAGGGGTGAAGGGGGGGGGGGGGGAGGGGGGGAGTTTTGATAAATGATTTTGACATACTCTGGGCCCCTTGACACGAATCTGAAAAAAAATAATGTTGCAAGTCTGTTAACTTCCGAGATCCGCCTAAAGGGGGAGAAGGGGGGCGAGGGGGGGGAACTTTGAAAAATGGTTTTTACTATTCCGAGCCTCCTCTATACGAATCTGTAAGAAAACAGAACACGGGTCTCTTAGTTTCCGAGATACGTTGGGGGGAGGGGTGAAGGGGGGGAGAGGGGGGAGTTTTGTAAAATGATTTTGACCAACCCTGGGCCCCTTGATATGATTCTGAAAAAAAAAATGTTGCAAGTCTGTTAACTTCCGAGATCCACCTAAAGGGGGGAGAAAGGGGAAAGGGGGGGAGGACTTTGAAAAATGGTTTTTACTTTTCCGAGCCTCCTCTATACGAATCCGTAAAAAAACAAAACACAGGTCTCTTATTTTCCGAGATACGATGGGGAGGGGGAGGAGGGGGGGCAAAAAGGGGAGGTTTGGGATTTTTCCCATACTCACGAGAGTCACTTGTTTACGAATCTGTCAAAATATACCCACCTCCCCCTTCACCATCTGGGAGAACAATTCTGTCAGTCAGTGAGTGAGTCAGTGAGTGGTAATCGAGCTTTATATAGTATAATAACTAGTATTTGCGCGTTGCGCGAGCTGCACGCAGCTCGCGGGGTTGTGTTTTGGAGAAGTATTCCTTACTTTTATAAAATTTTGAGAACCCATAAGAATCTTTAAATGAATTGGAAAATCCATAGTCCTCAAATGATTTTGTAAATTGTTTTATAATATAAAAAAAAATAATATTCTGAAAACCCTTATAACTAATTCAATAAAAAAAGAAACAAAATTAAAAAAAAAAAATTGAGAATTCCTTAGGATTAAAAGAATTTTAAAATCCGTTAGAGCACTTAATAGATTTTGAAACCCCTAAAGAACCCCTAATCCAATCTAAAACCTTATTAAAAACTCAGAAGGGAGGCATAAGGGGCAACTTTGAAAAATGTTTTTTTACTTTCCCGAGCCTCCTCTAAACGAATCCGTAAATAAAAAGAACACGGGTCTCTTAGTGTCTGAGAAACGATTGGGAGGGGGGGGGAGCCAAAAAGGAGAGGCTTAGTACTTTTGCCCTACTAATGAGAGTTACTTGTAAGTTTGCTTGTCGTCACCCCTGAGTTACGCTTCATCCACTCAACCTTCTTTACATCCCATGATGAAATTGATGAACATTTCGAAAATTATCGAAGCCGCCATCTTGGATTTTGATTTTGACCTCGCCTACGGTTTTAGCACCCTCAAATACCATGAAAACGACTCCCATGATGAAATTGATGAACAATTCGAAAATTATAGCAGCCTCCATCTTGGATTCCCATTTTGACCTCGCCTACGGTTTTAGCACCCTCAAATACCATGAAAACGACTCCCATGATAAACATTTCGAAAATTATCAAAGCCGCCATCTTGGATTTTGATTTTGACCTCACCATCGGTTTTAGCTCCCTCGAAAACCATGAAAACGACACCCATAATGAACAATTCGAAAATAATCGCAGCCGCCATCTTGGATTCTCATTTTGACCTCGCCATCGGTTTTGACTTTTGGCACCCTCGAAAACCATGAAAACGACTCCCATGATGAAATTGATGAATATTTCGAAAATAATCGAAGCCGCCATCTTGGATTTTGATTTTGACCTCACTATCGGCTTAAGCATCCTTGAAAACCCATGAAAACGACTTCCACGAGTAACAATTCAAAAATTATCGCAGCCGGCATCTTGAATTCTCATTTTGACCTCGCCATCGGTTTTGGCACCCTCGAAAACCATGAAAACGACTCCCATGATGAAATTGATGAACATTTCGAAAATTATCGCAGCCGCCATCTTGGATTTGGATTTTAACCTCACTATCGGCTTTAGCATCCTCGAAAACCATGAAAACGACTCCCATGATGAACATTTCGAAAATTATCGAAGCCGCCACCTTGGATTTTGATTTTGACCTCGCCATCTGTTTTAGCTCCCTCGAAAGGATAGGAAAACGACTCCCATGATGAACATATCGAAAATTATCGCTGCCGCCATCTTGGATTCTCATTTTGACCTCACTATCGGCTTTACTATGCTCGAAAACCATGAAAACGACTCCCATGATGAACATTTCGAAAATTATCATAGCCGCCATCATGGATTTTGATTTTGACCTCGCCATCGGTTTTAGCTCCCACGAAAACCATGAAAACGACACCCATGATGAAATTGATGAACAATTCGAAAATTATAGCAGCCGCCATCTTGGATTCTCATTTTGACCTCGCCAACGGTTTTAGCACCCTCGAATAACATAAAAACGACTCCCATGATGAACAATTCGAAAATTATCGCAGCTGGCATCTTCATTTCGATTTTGACCTCGCTATCGGCTTTAGCATCCTCGAAAACCACGAAAACGACTCCCATGATGAACAATTCGAAAATAATCGGAGCCGCCATCTTGGATTTGGATTTTAACCTCACTATCGGCTTTATCATCCTCGAAAACCATGAAAACGACTCCCATGATGAACATTTCGAAAATTATCGAAGCCGTCATCTTGGATTTTGATTTTGACCTCGCCATCGGTTTTAGCACCCTCGAAAACCATGAAAACGACACCCATGATAAACGATTCGAAAATTATCGCAGCTGACACCTTGGATTCTCATTTTGACCTCGCCATCGGTTTTGGCACCCTCGAAAACCATGAAAACGACTCCCATGATGAACAATTCGAAAATTATCGGAGCCGCCATCTTGGATTCTCATTTTGACCACGCCATCGGTATAAGCACCCTCGAAAACCATGAAAACGACATCCATGATAAAATCTTTGAATTTTTTGCAGTCGCCATCTTGGAGTTTGATTTTGACCTCACTATCGGCTTTAGCATCCTCGAAAACCATGAAAACGATTCCCATGATGAACATTTCGAAAATTATCGCAGCCGCCATCTTGGATTTTAATTTTGATCTCACTATCGGTTTTAGCATCCTCGAGAACCATGAAAACGACTCCCATGATGAACAATTCGAAAATTATCGCAGCCGCCATCTTCCGGGGTCGCGGGATTATTTCCTTACCGTGACCCCGGAACATAACAGGCTACTGAAGGACACCGTGGATTTTAGTCAGTAGAAGTCTGACAGTCCCTCCCGCCCTGCCCGGGGCTGGAGGACTCATTTGATGATTTTGCCACGTAAAAAAAAAAAAAAAAGCCGCCATCTTGGATTCTCATTTTGACCACGCCATCGGCTTTAGCATCCTTGAAAACCATGAACACGACTCCCATGATGAACAATATTCGAAAATAATCGCAGCCGCCATCTTGGATTCGGATTTCAACCTCACTATCGGTTTTAACACCCTCGAAAACCATGAAAACGACATCCATGATGAAAACTTTGAATTTTTTGCAATCGCCATCTTTGATTTTGACCTCACTATCGGCTTTAACATCCTCGAAAACCATGAAAACAACTCCCATGATGAATATTTCGAAAATTGTCGCAGCCGCCATCTTGGATTCTCATTTTGACCTTGCCATCGGTTTCAGCACCCTCGAAAACCACGAAAACGACATCCATGATGAAAACTTTGAATCTTTTGCAGTCGCCGTCTTGGATTTTGAGTTTGACCTTACTATCGGCTTCAGCATCCACGAAAACCGTGAAAACGACTCTCGTGATGAACAATTCGAACATTATCGCAGCCGCCATCTTGGATTCTCATTTTGACCTCGCCATCGGTTTTAGCACCCTCGAAAACCATGAAAACGACTCCCATGATGAACATTTCGAAAATTATCGCAGCCGCCATCTTGAATTCTCATTTTGACCTCGCCATCGGTTTTAGCACCCTCGAAAACCATGAAAACGACATCCATGATGAAAACTTTGAATTTTTTGCAGTCGCCATCTTGGAATTTGATTTTGACCTCACTATCGGCTTTAGAATCCTCGAAAACCTTGAAAACGACTCCCATGATGAACATTTTGAAAATTATCGCAGCCGCCGACTTGGATTTTGATTTTGACCTCACTATCGGTTTTAGCACCCTCGAAAACCATGAAAACGACATCCATCATTAAAACTTTGAAATTTTTTGCAGTCACCATCTTGGATTTTGATTTTAACGTCACTATCGGCTTTAGCGTCCTCAAAAACCATGAAAACGACTCCCATGATGAACATTTCAAAAATTATCGCAGCCGCCATCTTAGATTTTGATTTTGACCTCACTATCGGCTTTAGCATCCTCGAAAACCATGAAAACGACTCCCACGATGAAATTTTTGAACAATTCGAAAATTATAGCAGCCGCCATCTTGGATTTTCATTTTGACCTCGCCATCGGTTTTAGCACCCTCGAATACCATGAAAACGACTCCCATGATGAACAATTCGAAAATTATCGCAGAGGCCATGTTAGATTTTGATTTTGACCTCACTATCGGCTTTAGCATCCTCGAAAACCACGAAAACGACTCCCACGATGAAAGTTTTGAGCAATTCGAAAATTATAGCAGCCGCCATCTTGGATTTTCATTTTGACCTCGCCGTCGGTTTTAGCACCCTCGAATACCATGAAAACGACTCCCATGATGAACAATTCGAAAATTATCGCAGAGGCCATCTTGGATTCCGAGATACAATGGGGGGAGGGGTGAAGGTGGGGGAGTTGGGTGAGTTTTGAAAAATGATTTTGACGTACTCTGGGCCCCTAGATACGAATCTGAAAAAAAAAATGTTCCATGTCCCTTCTGAGATCCGCCTAAAGGGGGGAAAAGGGGGTCAAGAGGGGGAACTTTAAAAAAATGTTTTTTTCTTTTCCGAGCCTCTTCTATACGAATCCGTAAAAAAACAGAACATGAAACCGAACACGGGTCTCTTAGTTTTTGAGATACGATTGGGCGGGGGGTGAGGCCAAAAGTTTGCTTGTCGTCACCCCTGAGTTACGCTTCACCCACTAAACCTTCGTTACGCTACGGAGGTCGCCGGCTCGCTTCGCTCGCCACCTCCCCCCTTCGCTCCACTCGGTCTCGCAGGTTCTTTCCACTCAGGACCTACCTACCACCGGAAAGCTATCGTGTCCTCATCCCTACGCTTCGCTTTACCGCTACATAATTTTTCCGAGATACGATGGGTGGAGGGGTGTAGAGG
Source organism: Agrotis clavis (assembly GCA_954870645.1). Taxonomy (NCBI): domain Eukaryota; kingdom Metazoa; phylum Arthropoda; class Insecta; order Lepidoptera; family Noctuidae; genus Agrotis; species Agrotis clavis. The sequence continues at coordinate 79,012 of CATPAA010000051.1, forward strand.
GGGAGAGGGGGGAGTTTTGAAAAATGATTTTGACTAACCCTGGGCCCCTTGATATGAATCTGAAAAAAAAAATGTTGCAAGTCTGTTAACTTCCGAGATCCGCCCAAATGGGTAGAAGGGGGGCAAGGGGGAGGGAACTTTGAAAAATGGTTTTTACTTTACCGAGCCTCCTCTATACGAATCCGTAAAAAAACAGTACACGGGTCTCTTAGTTTCTGAGATACTATTGCGGGGGGGGGTGGTAGAGGCCAAAAAGGGGAGGCTTGGTACTTTTGCCCTACTCATAAGAGTTACTTGTAAGTTTGCTTGTCGTCACCCCCGAGTTACGCTTCACCCACTCAACCTACCTACCACCGGAAAGCTATCGTGACCTTATCCCTACGCTACGCTACGCTTCGCTTTACAGCTACCTAGTTTTTCCGAGATACGATGGGGGGGAGGGGTGAAGAGGGGGACAGGGGGGAGTTTTGAAAAATGATTTTGACCAACTCTGGGCCCCTTGATATGAATCTGAAAAAAAAAAAGTTGCAAGTCTGTTAACTTCCGAGATCCGCCTGAAGGGGGGAGAAGGGAGCCAAGGGGGGGGGTGACTTTGAAAAACGGCTTTTACTTTTCCGAGCCTCCTCTATACGAATCCGTAAAAAAACAAAACACGGGTCTCTTAGTTTCCGAGATACGATGGGGGGAGGGGTGAAGAGGGGGAGAGGGGGGAGTTTTGAAAAACGATTTGGACCAACTCTTGGCCCCTTGATATGAATCTGAAAAAAAAAATGTTGCAAGTCTGTCAACTTCCGAGATCCGCCTAAAGGGGGGGCAAGGGGGGCAAGGGGGGGGAACTTTGAAAAATGGTTTTTACTTCTCCGAGCCTCCTCTATACGAATCCGTAAAAAAAACAAAACACGGGTCTCTTAATTTCCGAGATACGATGGGGAGGGGGGAGAGGGGGGGCGAAAAGGGGAGGTTTGGGATTTTTCCCATACTCACCAGAGTTACTTGTTTACGAATCTGTCAAAATATACCCACCTCCCCCTTCACCATCTGGGAGAACAATGATGTCAATCAGTCAGTGAGTGAGTGAGTGAGTGAGTGGTAATCGAGCTTTATATAGTATAATATAACTAGTATTTGCGCGTTGCGCGAGCTGCAAGCAGCTCGCGGGGTCGTGTTTTGGAGAAGAATTCCTTATCTTAATAAAATTTTAAGAATCCATAAGAATCTTTAAATGAATTGCAATAGTCTATAGTCCTTAAAAGATTTTGTAAATTATATAAAATATTTTTAATATTCTGGAAACCCTTATAACTAATTCAATATAAAAAATAAAAAAAAGAAAACAAAATAAATTGCGAATTCCTTAGGATAGTTAAAAGAATTTTAAAATCCGTTGGAGCACTTGAAAGATTTTGAAACCCCTTAAGAACTCCCTAATCCAATCTAAAACCTTATTAAAAACTCTGAAGGGAGGCATAAGGGGCAACTTTGAAAAATGGTTTTTACTTTTCTGAGCCTCCTCTATACGAATCCGTAAAAAAAAAGAGCACACCCTCTTAGTGTCTGAGATACGATTTGGAGCCAAAAAGGAGAGGCTTAGTACTTTTTCCCTACTCATGAGAGTTACTTGTAAGTTTGCTTGTCGTCACCCCTGAGTTACGCTTCATCCACTCAACCTTCGTTACGTTACGTCCCATGAGGAAATTGATGAACATTTCGAAAATTATCGAAGCCGCCATTTTGGATTTTGATTTTGACCTCACTATCGGCTTTAGCATCTTAGAAAAGCATGAAAACGACTCCCATGATGAAATTGATAATCAATTCGAAAATAATCGCAGCCGCCATCTTGGATTCTCATTTTGACCTCGCCATCGGTTTTAGCAACCTCGAAAACCATGAAAACGACATCCATGATTAAAACTTTGAAATTTTTTGCTTGGATTTTGATTTTGACCTCACTATCGGCTTTAGCATCCTCGAAAACCATGAAAACGACTCCCATCATGAAACCACAAAAACTATCCATCACAAAAAGAATTTTTCAATTCCAAACCAAACAAAACAAACTTATCAGTTTAGATAAAAATATGATATTTAAAATATTATTGTGTTAGGTACGCGCTTACTGCCCCTCGAAAACTGCATTTTTTGCAGTCGCCATCTTGGATTCTCATTTTGACCTCGCCATCGGTTTTAGCACCCTCGAAAACCATGAAAACGACACCCATGATGAACAATTCGAAAATTATCGCAGCCGCCATCTTGGACTCTCATTTTGATCTTGCCACCGGTTTTAGCACCCTCGAAAACCATGAAAAGTACCCATGATGAACAATTCGAAAATTATCGCAGCCGCCACCTTGGGTTTGGATTTTAACCTCACCATCGGCTTAAGCATCCTCGTAAACCATGAAAACGACTCCCATGATTAACAATTCAAAAATGATCGAAGCCGCGATCTTGGATTTTGATTTTGACCTCACTATCGGCTTTAGCATCCTCGAAAACCATGAAAACGACTCCCATGATGAACAATTCGAAAATTATCGCAGCCGCCATCTTGGATTTGGATTTTAACCACACTTCGGCTTTAGCATCCTCGAAAACCATGAAAACGACTCCCGTGATGAACATTTCGAAAATTATCACAGCCGCCATTTTGGATTTTGATTTTGACCTCGCCATCGGTTTTAGCACCCTCAAAAACCATGAAAACTATTAAAACACGTTGGTTTTCCGCAATAGACTAACTTTACTTTCAAATTAACAAAGTACACGCATACGTAGATGGCGCCACTAACACATTGGAACCACAGATACACATAGGAACTTATTTTGTTATCTATATTTTAACACCCCTACTTAACAAAATAAATCTAATTCTAAACAGAGTAAAACAAAGTCTTTTATTTAGCTTTAATTCCTAGCATGTGCATAAACTTATAATGTTTAGTTGACATAAGACCTTTTGTTAATAAGTCAGCAGGCATTTCTTGAGTTGAAATATATTCAATACTAATTAATTTATTTTCAACTGCATCTCTAACATAATGGAAGCGAACATCAATATGTTTAGATCGAGCATGTGACTGATGACTTGTTGCTAATTTTAATGCACTTTGATTATCACACTTCAATTTAATTGCACATCTTTGACCAGTAAGCTCATTCATTAGATTTCCTAAATATACAGCTTCCCTAGACGCCTCTGAAAGGGCAACATATTCTGCCTCAGTACTGGACAAGGAGACAGTCTTTTGTTTTTTACTTTGCCAGGAAATTACAGAACCACTCATTACAAAACAAAAACCAGTATAGGACTTACGATCTAGACTGTCACTAGCCCAGTCTGCATCAACAAAACCAGTCAGTTCTACATTATCCTTATGATATGTTAGACAATAATGTTTTGTTTTTTGTAAATATTTCAGTATTCGTTTAGCATAATTGAAGTGAGTCTCATTATAACAGTTATTGAACTGGCTGAGGTAACTAAGAGAATATGACAAGTCTGGTCTAGTCAAAACTGCCAGGTACATAAGGCTTCCAATGAGCTTTTGATATGGAATGTTTGCTGCAATATTTTCAGCCTTTTCTATGTTTAACTTACTCTCTATGGGTGTATCTACAGTCTTACAATTTGACATATTAAACTTCAACAACAATTGCTCAATATATTCCTGTTGATCTACAGTTATAGTTTTACATTCTTTATTTACATGAATTCTCATACCTAAGTAACGTCTAACAGGACCTAAATCTTTCAGCTTAAATTCAGAACTTAATACCTTTTTTAATTTTTTAGTTTCTGACACACAATTAGAAAAAATTAAAAAATCATCAACATATACAGCTACAATAACTTTTACATTCCCTTTAAAATATGTAAACAAGCAAGGTTCGAATTTACTTATTTTAAAACCAAAATTAATCAAACAGTCTTTCACCTTCTCATACCATATTAATGAGGATTGTTTCAGCCCATATATGGCTCTTTTTAATTTCAAGACCTTACCAACTTGCTTATTTACAAAACCTTCTGGAATACACATGTAAATATTTTCTTTTAAATGTCCATTTAAGAAAGCTGTTGTGACATCTAGATGTGATATATCCATATCCCACTGTACACTCAACGCGAATAACATTCTCAGTGTGGAATGTTTTACGACAGGGGAAAAAGTGTTCTCATAGTCTATACCGCGTCGCTGGGTAAAACCTTTAGCTACGAGTCTCGCACGATACCGCACTTTATCACTCACATCTAGTTTTTTATTTAGCACCCACTTGTTTTGCACTATTGATCCACTGCTTGGCATATCAACGATTTCCCACGCATCGTTGTCCTTGAACGACTGCAGCTCCTCCAGCATGGCCTCTCTCCACTGCGCAGTGGAAGCGTGCTGGGCCCATAACCTATTAAAACACGTTGGTTTTCCGCAATAGACTAACTTTACTTTCAAATTAACAAAGTACACGCATACGTAGATGGCGCCACTAACACATTGGAACCACAGATACACATAGGAACTTATTTTGTTATCTATATTTTAACAAAAACGACTCCCATGATGAACAATTCGAAAATTATCGCAGCCGCCATCTTGGTTTCTCATTTTGACCTCGCCATCGGTTTTAGCACCCTCAAAACCATGAAAACGACATCCATGATGAAAACTTTGAATTTTTTTGCAGTCGCTATCTTCAATTTTAATTTTGACCTCGCTATTGGCTGTAGCATCCTCGAAAACCATGAAAACGACTCCCATGATGAACATTTCGAAAATTATCGCAGCCGCCATCTTGGATTTTGATTTTGACCTCACTATCGGCTTTAGCATCCTCGAAAACCATGAAAACGACTCCCATGATGAACATTTCGAAAATTATCGCAGCCGCCATCTTGATTCTCATTTTGACCTCGCCATCGGTTTTAGCACCCTCGAAAACCATGAAAACGACTCCCATGATGATCAATTAAAAAATTATAGCAGCCGCCATCTTGGATTTGGATTTAAACCTCACCATCGGCTTTAGCATCCTCGAAAACCATGAAAACAACTCCCATGATGAACATTTCGAAAATTATCGCAGCCGCCATCTTAAATTTTGATTTTGACCTTACTATCGGCTTTAGCATCCTCGAAAACCATGAAAACGACTCCCTTGATGAAATTGATGAACAATTCGAAAATAATAGCAACCGCCATCTTGGATTCTCATTTTGACCTCGCCATCGGTTTTAGCACCCTCGAATACCATGAAAACGAGTCCCATGATGAACATTTCGAAAATTATCGCAGCCGCCATCTTGGATTTTGATTTTGACCTCACTATTGGCTTTAGCATCCTCGAAAACCATGAAAACGACTCCTATGATGAAATTGATGAACAATTCGAAAATTATAGCAGCCGTCATCTTGGATTCTCATTTTGACCTCGCCATCGGATTAAGCATCCTCGAAAAGCATGAAAACGACTCCCATGATGAATATTTTGAAAAATATCGCAGCCGCCATCTTGGATTTTGATTTTGACCTCACTATCGGCTTTAGCATCCTAGAAAACCATGAAAACGACATCCACGATTAAAACGTTGAAATTGTTTACAGTCACCGTCTTGGATTTTGATTTTGACCTCACTATCGGCTTAAGCATCCTCGAAAACCATGAAAACGACTTCCATGGTGAAATTGATGAAAAATTCGAAAATAATCGCAGCCGCCATCTTGGATTCTCATTTTGACCTCGCCATCGGTTTTAGCACCCTCGAAAACCATGAAAACGCCACCAATGATGAAATTGATGAACAATTTTCGAAAATCATAGCAGCCGCCATCTTGGATTCCCATTTTGACTTCGCCATCGGTTTTAGCACCCTCGAAAACCATGAAAACGACTCCCATGATGAACATTTCGAAAATTATCACAGCGGCCATTTTCATTTTGACCTCACTATCGGCTTTAGCATCCTCGAAAACCATGAAAACGACGTGTCTCGCGCCCGTCGCGTAGAAGGGCCTTAAAAGATTTTGAAACCCGTTAAGAACCCCCTAATCCAATCTAAAACCTTATTAAAAACTCAGAAAAAAATGGCCGAGCCTCCTCTATACGAATCCGTAAAAAAACTGAACACGGTTCTCTTAGTTTCTGAGATACGATTGGGAGGGAGGCCAAAAAGGGGAGGCTTGGTACTCTTGCCCTACTCATGAGAGTTACTTGTAAGTTTGCTTGGCGTCGCCCCTGAGTTACGCTTCACCCACTAAACCTTCGTTACGCTACGGAGGTCGCCGGCTCGCTTCGCTCGCCACCTCCCCCCTTAGCTCCACTCGGTCTCGCAGGTTCGCTCCACTCAGGATCTACCTACCACCGGAAAGCTATCGTGACCTCATCCCTACGCTTCGCTTTACCGCTACATAGTTTTTCCGAAAAACGATGGGTGGAGGGGTGAAGAGGGTTTGGGGGAGTGTTGAAAAATGATTTTGACCAACTCTGGGCCCCTTGATATGAATCTGAAAAAAATAAGTTGCAAGTCTGTTAACCTCCAAAATCCGCCTAAAGGGGGAAGAAGGGGGGGAACTTTGAAAAATAAGTTTTACTTTTCCGAGCCTCCTCTATACGAATCCATAAAAAAACAAAACACGGTTCTCTTAGTTTCCGAGATACGATGGGGAGGGGGGAGAGGGGGGGCGAAAAGGGGAGGCTTGGGATTTTTTCCATACTCATGAGAGTTACTTGTAAATTTGCTCGTCGTCACCCCCGAGTTACGCTTCACCCACTCAACCTTCGTTACGCTACGGAGGTCGCCGGCTCGCTTCGCTCGCCACCTCCCCCCTTCGCTCCACTCGGTCTCGCAGGTTCGCTCCACTCAGGACCTACCTACCATCGGAAAGCTATCGTGACCTTATCCCTACGCTACGCTACGCTTCGCTTTACCGGTACATACCTACTTTTTCCGAGATACGATGGGGGGATGGGTAAAGGGGGGGAGAGAGGGGAGTTTTGAAAAATGATTTTGACTTACTCTGGGCACCTTGATATGAATCTGAAAAAAAATGTTGCAAGTCTGTTAACTTCCGAGATCCGCCTGAAGGGGGGGAAGGGGGGCGAAGGGGGGGGGGAACTTTGAAAAATGGTTTTTACTTTTCCGAGCCTTCTCTATACGAATCCGTAAAAAAACAAAACACGGGTCTCTTAGTTTCCGAGATACGATGGGGGGAGGGGTGAAGAGGTGGAGAGGGGGGAGTTTTGAAAAACGATTTTGACCAACTCTGGGCCCCTATGTACGAATCTGAAAAAAAAAATGTTACAAGTCTATTAACTTCCGAGATCCGCCTAAAGGGGGAAGAAGGGGGGCAAGGGGGGGGAACTTTGAAAACTGGTTTATACTTTTCCGAGCATCCTCTATACGAATCCGTAAAAAAACACAAAACACGGGTCTCTTAGTTTCCGAGATACGATGGGGAGGGGGGAGAGGGGGGGCGAAAAGGGGGGGTTTGGGATTTTTCCCATACTCACGAGAGTTACTTGTTTACGAATCTGTCAAAATATACCCACCTCCCCCTTCACCATCTGGGAGAACAATTGTGTCAATCAGTCAGTGAGTCAGTGGTAATCGAGCTTTATATAGTATAATATAACTAGTATCTGCGCGTTGCGCGAGCTGCAAGCAGCTCGCGGGGTCGTGTTTTGGAGAAGTCTTCCTACCCTTTATAAAATTTTGAGAATCCATATATATCTTAAATGAATTGGAAAATCCATAGCCTTTAAAAGATTTTGTAAATTATATAAAATATTTTTAATATTCTGAAAACCCTTATAACTAATTCAATAAAAAAAAGAAACAAAATTAAAAAAAAATGAAATTAAATTGGAAATTCCTTAGGATAAATAAAAGAATTTTAAAATCCGTTAGAGCACTTCAAACATTTTGAAACCCCTTAAGAACCCCATAATCCAATCTAAAACCTTATTTAAAACTCAGAAGGGAGGCATAAGGGGCAACTTTGAAAAATGGTTTTTATTTTTCCGAGCCTCCTCTATATGAATCCGTAAAAAAACTTGGGTTATTAGTGTCTGACATACGATTGGGAGGGGGGGGGGAGCCAAAAAGGAGAGGCTTAGTACTTTTGCCCTACTCATGAGAGTTACTTGTAAGTTTGCTTGTCGTCACCCGTGAGTTACGCTTCATCCACTCAACCTTCGTTATGTCCCATGATGAAATTGATGAACATTTCTAAAATTATCGAAACCGTCATCTTGGATTTTGATTTTGACCTCACTATCGGCTTTAGCATCCTCGAAAACCATGAAAACGACTCCCATGATGAAATTGATGAACAATTCGAAAATTATAGCAGCCGCCATCTTGGATTCTCATTTTACCTTGCCATCGGTTTTAGCACCCTCGAATACCATGAAAATGACTTCCATGATGAACAATTCGAAAATTATCGCAGAGGCCATCTTGGATTCCGAGATACGATGGGGGGACGGGTGAACGGGGGCAGTGGGGTGAATTTTGAAAAATGATTTTGACGTACTCTGGGCCCCTTGATACAAATCTGAAAAAAAAAATATGTTCCATGTCCCTTCTGAGATCCGCCTAAAGGGGGGGAAAGGGGGTCAAGAGGGGGAACTTTGAAAAAAAATGTTTTTTTCTTTTCCGAGCCTCTTCTATACGAATCCGAAATAACCGAACACGGGTCTCTTAGTTTTTTAGATACGATTGGGAGGGGGGTCAAGGGCAAAAAGGGGAGGCTTGGTACTTTTGCCCTACTCATGAGAGTGACTTGTAAGTTTGCTTGTCGTCACCCCTGAGTTACGCTTCATCCACTCAACCTTCGTTATACGTCCCATGATGAAATTGATGAACATTTCGAAAATTATCGGAGCCGCCATCTTGGATTTGGATTTAAATCTCACTATCGGCTTTAGCATCCTCGAAAACCATGAAAACGACTCCCATGATGAAAAATTCGAAAATTATCGCAGCAGCCATCTTGAATTTGGATTTAAACCTCACAATTGGCTTTAGCATCCTCGAAAACCATGAAAACGACTCCCATGATGAAACATTCGAAAATTATAGCAGCCACCATCTTGGATTCTCATTTTGACCTCGCCATCGGTTTTAGCACCTTCGAAAACCATGAAAACGACACCCATGAACAATTCGAAAATTATCGCAGCCGCCATCTTGGATTTGGATTTTAACCTCACTATCAGCTTTAGCACCCTCGAAAACCATGAAAACGACTCCCATGATGAACAATTCGAAAATTATCGCAGCAGCCATCTTGGATTTGGATTTAAACCTCACTATTGGCTTTAGCATCCTCGAAAACCATGAAAACGGCTCCTATGATGAACATTTCGAAAATTATAGCAGCCACCATCTTGGATTCTCATTTTGACCTCGCCATCGGTTTTAGCACCTTCGAAAACCATGAAAACGACACCCATGAACAATTCGAAAATTATCGCAGCCGCCATCTTGGATTTGGATTTTAACCTCACTATCAGCTTTAGCACCCTCGAAAACCATGAAAACGACTCCCATGACGAACAATTCAAAAATCATCGCAGCCGCCATCTTGGATTTGGATTTTAACCTCACTATCGGCTTTAGCATCCTCGAAAACCATGAAAACGACTCCCATGATGAACAATTCGAAAATATCGCAGCCGCCATCTTGGATTTTGATTTTGACCTCACTATCGGTTTTAGCATACTCGAGAACCATGAAAACGACATCCATGATGAAAAATTTGAATTTTTTGCAGTCGCCATCTTGGATTTTGAGTTTGACCTCACTATCGGCTTTAACATCCTCGAAAATCATGGTAACAACTCCCATGATGAACATTTCGAAAATTATTGCAGCCACCATCTTGGATTCTCATTTTAACCTCGCCATCGGTTTTAGCACCCTCGAAAACCATGAAAACGACCCCCATGATGAACATTTCGAAAATTATCGAAGCCGCCATCTTGTATTTGGGTTTTAACCTCACTCTCGGTTTTAGCATCCTCGAAAACCATGAAAACGACTCCCATGATGAAAAATTCGAAAATTATCGCAGCAGCCATCTTGAATTTGGATTTAAACCTCACAATTGGCTTTAGCATCCTCGAAAACCATGAAAACGACTCCCATGATGAAACATTCGAAAATTATAGCAGCCACCATCTTGGATTCTCATTTTGACCTCGCCATCGGTTTTAGCACCTTCGAAAACCATGAAAACGACACCCATGAACAATTCGAAAATTATCGCAGCCGCCATCTTGGATTTGGATTTTAACCTCACTATCAGCTTTAGCACCCTCGAAAACCATGAAAACGACTCCCATGATGAACAATTCGAAAATTATCGCAGCAGCCATCTTGGATTTGGATTTAAACCTCACTATTGGCTTTAGCATCCTCGAAAACCATGAAAACGGCTCCTATGATGAACATTTCGAAAATTATAGCAGCCACCATCTTGGATTCTCATTTTGACCTCGCCATCGGTTTTAGCACCTTCGAAAACCATGAAAACGACACCCATGAACAATTCGAAAATTATCGCAGCCGCCATCTTGGATTTGGATTTTAACCTCACTATCAGCTTTAGCACCCTCGAAAACCATGAAAACGACTCCCATGACGAACAATTCAAAAATCATCGCAGCCGCCATCTTGGATTTGGATTTTAACCTCACTATCGGCTTTAGCATCCTCGAAAACCATGAAAACGACTCCCATGATGAACAATTCGAAAATATCGCAGCCGCCATCTTGGATTTTGATTTTGACCTCACTATCGGTTTTAGCATACTCGAGAACCATGAAAACGACATCCATGATGAAAAATTTGAATTTTTTGCAGTCGCCATCTTGGATTTTGAGTTTGACCTCACTATCGGCTTTAACATCCTCGAAAATCATGGTAACAACTCCCATGATGAACATTTCGAAAATTATTGCAGCCACCATCTTGGATTCTCATTTTAACCTCGCCATCGGTTTTAGCACCCTCGAAAACCATGAAAACGACCCCCATGATGAACATTTCGAAAATTATCGAAGCCGCCATCTTGGATTTTGATTTTGACCTCACTATCGGCTTTAGCATCCTCGAAAACCATGAAAACGACTCCCATGATGAAATTGATGAACAATTCGAAAATTATCGCAGCCGCCATCTTAGATTCTCATTTTGATCTCGCCATCGGTTTTAGCACTTAGCACCCTCGAAAACCATGAAAACGACACCCATGATGAACAATGCGAAAATTATCGCAGCCGCCATCTTGGATTTGGATTTTAACCTCATTATCGGCTTTAGCATCCTCAAAAACCATGAAAACGACTCCCATGATGAAACATTCGAAAATTATAGCAGCCACCATCTTGGATTCTCATTTTGACCTCGCCATCGGTTTTAGCACCCTCGAAAACCATGGAAACGACTCCCATGATGAACATTTTAAAAAAATCGCAGCCGCCATCTTGGATTTTGATTTTGACCTCACTATCGGCTGTAGCATCCTCGAAAACTGAACACGGGTCTCTTAGTTTCTGAGATACGATTGGGAGGGGGGGGAGGCCAAAAAGGGGAGGCTTGGTACTTTTGCCCGCTTTTCATGAGAGTTACTTTTAAGTTTGCTTGTCGTCACCCCTCAGTTACGCTTCACCCACTCCACTTTCGTTACGCTACGGAGGTCGCCGGCTCGCCTCGCTCGCCACCTCACCCCTTCGTTCCGCTCGGTCTCGCAGGTTTGCTCCACTCAGGACCTACCTACCACCGGAAAGCTATCGTGACCTTATCCCTACGCAACGCTTCGCTTTACCGCTACCTAGTTTCGGAGATACGATGGGGGTAGGGTTGAAGTGGAGGAGAGGGGGGAGTTTTGAAAAATGATTTTGACCAACTCTGGGCCCCTTCATATGAATCTGAAAAAAAAAATGTTGCAAATCTGTTAACTTCCGGGATCCGCCTAAAGGGGGGAGAAGGGGTTAAGGGGGGGAACTTTGAAAAATGATTTTTACTTTTCGAGCCTCCTCTATACGATTCCGTAAAACAACAAAACACTGGTCTCTTACTTTCCGAGATACGATGGGGGGAGGGGTGAAGCGGGGGAGAGGGGGGAGTTTCGAAAAATGATTTTGACCAACTCTGGGCCCCTTGATATGAATCTGTTAAAAAAAATGTTAAAAGTCTGTTAACTTCCGAGATCCGCCTAAAGGGGGTAGAAGGTGGGCAAGGGGGGGGGAACTTTGAATAATGGTTTTTACTTTTCCGAGCCTCCTCTATACGAATCCGTATAAAAACAGAACACGGGTCTCTTAGGTTCTGCGATACGATTATGAGGGGGGGGGGGGAGGCCAAAAAGGGGAGGCTTGGTACTTTTGCCCTACTCATGAGAGTTACTTGTAAGTTTGCTTGTCGTCGCCCCCGAGTTACGCTTCACCCACTCAACCTTCGTTACGCTACGGAGGTCGCCGGCTCGCTTCGCTCGCCACCTCCCCCCTTAGCTCCACTCGGTCTCGCAGGTTCGCTCCACTCAGGACCTACCTACCACCGGAAAGCTATCGTGACCTTTTCATTACCCTACACTACGCTACGCTTCGCTTTGGAGGGGTGAAGGGGGGGAGAGGGGGAGTTTAGATAAATGATTTTGACATACTCTGGGCCCCTTGATATGAAACTGAAAAAAAGAATGTTCCAAGTCTGTTAACTTCCGAGTTCCGCCTAAGGGGGGGAGAGAAGGGGGTCAAGGGGGGGAACTTTGAAAAATGCTTTTTACCTTTCCGAGCCTCCTCTATACGAATCCGTAAAAAAACAAAACACGGGTCTCTTAGTTTCCGAGATACGATGGGGGGAGGGGTGAAGAGGGGGAGAGGGGGGAGTTTTGAAAAATGATTTTGACCAACTCTGGCCCCTTGAAACGAATCTGAAAAAAAAAATGTTGCAAGTCTGTTAACTTCCGAGATCCGCCTAAAGGGGGGAGAAGGGGGGCAAGGGGGGAGAACTTTGAAAAATGGTTTTTACCTTTCCGAGCCTCCTCTATACGAATCCGTAAAAAAAACAAAACACGGGTCTCTTAGTTTCCGAGATACGATGGGGAGGGGGGGGAGGGGGGGCGAAAAGGGGAGGTTTGGGATTTTTCCCATACTCACGAGAGTTACTTGTTTACGAATCTGTCAAAATATACCCACCTCCCCCTTCACCATCTGGGAGAACAATTATGTCAATCAGTGAGTGAGTGAGTCAGTGGTAATCGAGCTTTATACAGCGTGAAATTCTAATGGTTGTTCTACCGAAGCGAAATGAGTTTGTATCGGTAATACAATCGATTCATATTTATAAAAAAAATTAGACTGAATAAATGGCAGATTTAAAATTGTGATAAACAAAACTCGAAAGTGACTTGAACCAACAGTAGGGCATCGCGCGATATGATACGCGGAACGCGAGCGGGCGCGTGGTTGGCCCGGTCGTTGCACTTTTAAATCAGCTGATCATACGCCTGAGTCCTGACTTAATCAAACACAAAACCCAATAAGTTATTCCAATTTTCCCTTCATACTTTTACGGATTTAGGACCGTCATAAATAATTATCTTTAAAAAAGTCTGATTTAGATAATTAAGTATTTGAGGCGTATTAAAAAAATGGAATCAACTTAATATTTACAATGATTTTGATTACCTAACCTACTTTTAAATGTTTATTTACGAGGTACGAGTGAGTAGGTACTTACATTTCCCGGTAGCGGAGTTATTGTTCGAAATGCAAACCACTATTTTCAATGCACAAACGAGCACGTTTTAACTGGTTGTCTTTCAGTTTGATAAGAGTGTCTCTATCACGTCTCACGATATTGAAAGCGTCCACTATCGCACATAACAACACGTCACGAGTTTGATTTATACCTCACAATACACCAGGCGTTTGAGCTCAGACCACAAATAAAGGTCAAAAGTCACAAAAATTGTAATGACGATTCAGTTTTGAAAAGATGTCGATAACGTATTACACTTATGACGTTCGCGGAAGGACTAAACTAAACGTAAACCAGTGTTGCCGTTAGGACAATCTAGTTTGTGGCCACATGTAAGTAAAAAGTAGCCAGTTTTGCAAAAAAATCTCCTTCAAAATTCGGCTAGAAGTGGCTAAAGTGCTTTTAGCCAGATACTGTTAGGTATCCAATTACTATTGATAAGTATTACAATTTCGGCATGGTGATAAATGGGTTACAGCTTGGCCAGAACGGATTGAAACGCAACTAAATTTTTTATTTCTGACAGCGTTTTAAAATCTTTGATATTTGATGTAAACAAAGACCGCAGGTTTGTTAGATTTATTATTGTGCCATAAAACTAACGTAATAAGTGAAAAAAATTGAAATAAAATCATTCAAAGTGCTGGTAGCGCGAAGACAGTGGCGACTTCCGGTTTTCTACATTTTTATGTCGAGCTGTAAATAAAACAATTTTATAATAATTAGTATTTAACATTATTAAAAGCTAATAAACGTTCAGCTAGTGAAAAATATCCTCAATTATTTGGTTTAAAATTAAAAATCAATTCCAAAGTCTACAGTAACATCTGGAGATTCATTAATCTCTTCGTCAATGGGTGATGAACTGATGATGTGGGTGGTATTTCAATTTGTTTGACCGATTTGACCGTTTTTGTTTAAAACTTCAGCAGGCAAAACATAATTGTGGCAAGCGTTCTTTAATATTTTTAATTGCTTTTTTGTAGTTTGGTTTAATTGATCGGTAGACTTCTAATAGTAATTTAGTAAAAGTTTAACAATCGAAAAATCAGCCAGAAGTGGCTAGATTTATTTTGGTGGCTAAAATGGTTTTCTGTTTGGCTAGAACCGTTGAAAATCCGCTAGATCTAGCCACAAAGTGGCTAAAACGGCAACACTGACGTAAACGCAGAGGCGCGGGCGCGGGTGAGGGAGGCCGCGGCCCCCCCTCACCGCCGCGTTCGTGCAGGCTCGAGAGAGCTTATTTTGCTCTGAACATTTATTTTATTACACCGGCTCCACACGTTGGCCCCAACGCTCGTACCAACGGAGACGGCGCTATACCAGAAAGCAAGACGCAAATAATTCTATCTCGTTTCTTAGTATAGCGCCGTCTCCTTCTATTCGGCCAACAGGGCCAATGTGTGGATCCGGCCTTATTCACTCTTCTTTTGTAGTTTGCCGCGTCGTGAGTTTCGTGAAGGTACCTACCTACGTCATACTGACTACTATCGATTCTCGCTCTTTCGAGTTTATGAATACTTTTTTAAAGATTTGAAAAAAAAAGAACTTTTTTTTTAAAGTTTAACTTTGTGTTTCGATAGTACTACTGATGGGTAATCGTCCTGCCGCGGGAGAACAACCATGAAAATTTCACCCTGTATAGTATAATTTATGAAAA